>JAODAL010005596.1:0-141873 GCA_025379985.1 Phyllomedusa bahiana
GCCCCCCTCCGGGAAAACAACGTGACCCCTGGCTCCTTTATAGTGGGTTTCTCTGTCTGTTTCCCCCTCGGTTCAGCATTTCCAAAAATGGTGTGATGTCCCCAGTTTTTTTAAACAATGCCCCCTTTTGTATACGAAAATGGACATGCGCATTTTGGGGCCCAAACAGTAAATACAAGAAACATTTCACAATGTCTGCATGGGATTTATTTGGAAAACACAGTGGGGGGTTGCCCACTATCCCCATCAGTCCAAACAAACTTGTGGGCCGTGAATTAGGTATAAAAACCTTTTTTTTTCCAAAAAAAAACTTTTACGATAATAACTTTTTAACCCCAAACGGGAAGGGTACTTATAATTTGTTGGGAGAGAACTCTTTTTAAAAACCCGACCTATAAACCCCAAGCAGGTATTTTGCTTCCCATACCCAAGGATAACCCTTTGCCGGCTTTTTGCCGGTGGACCCCCTTTCAACGGCTCCAAGGGTGCAGGACAACGACCAATCCCCGGGGATACTTAAATTTTGTTGCGGAGAAAAATTTTTTAAAACCGGCCCAAAAAAAAAAACCCAAAGAGGGGATTTTGTTTCCTAAAATTGGTAAAATCCCGGGCTTTTTGTCCATGTGGTATCCCCCATTCAAGGATCCAAGGTGTGCGGACAAGATCCAATGCCCGCTTTTGGGGTTACCCGGAACCCCCGGAGAAGGGAAAGCTGTGGGGTGGGGGTTTTGGGGGAGGCCCTCCCCTTTCTCAAGCATGGCAGACCAGTCAACCCCCGTTTTGGCTGCTCTGTGGCCTTTCATTGCAAAAAGTAAAAACCCATTAGACAACATAATTACATAGTTAAAAATAGTCACATCAATAAAAACATAAATAAAAAAAAAAAGTACGTCGGGAAAAAAGTTTTAAACAAAAATTCCGTTAATCCCTTTTGGGGGGTAGACCCTCTAACGTTACCCACTCCCCTCTCTTTGAACACATCTCTTTTGTGTCTTTTACATTTTTAAAATCCTTCTCAAATCACCATCGTAGCTAGAAACCGGTCTCTCCCATAATGGGTTTTAAAATATTCCCCCAAAATTTTTTTATTTTTCCTCCCACTTAACTTTTCTTTTTTTTTAAATTTTCCTTTCGGGTTTTTTGTGCTTTAATCTTACTTTTACCAATCGGCTTGTTTGTCCTACATAGATCTTGCCGCATTTAGGTCATTTAGGCATGTAGATTACAGATGTATTTTCACATGTATGTGAACCCTTAATCTTAATAGGGTACCCCTTAGTTGGATGATCTATTACATCTCCTTTAATTATTGCCGAACAATGCTGACATTTACGGCATGGTGTTGTACCAGTTTTTAGTGGTTTTAAGATAGTCTGGACGTGTTTCTGATATTTATTTTTATTTTTGTTAATATCAGTAGTAACTAGGGACTGACCAATCGTTCGTCCCTCACGATATATCCACATAGGCCATTTTTTAAACATGGATCCATATTTGGGTTCTGACTGTAAAACACCCCAATATTTCCTAACAGTTCTCTTGACCAGTTCTGCATGGCGATCATATACAGAGATGTATGTGAAACCATCTTCTCTCTTTTTATCTCTAGTTTTTAATAGTTCTTTACGATTTAGACATTGAACCTCTTCCCCCACTTTTTCAATCATCTTTTTATCATAGCCTCGTTCTATAAATTTCTTAATAAGTTTATCCTTATTTTTTGCATATTCTTCATCCGAAGAACAAATATGTCTGGCCCATATAAATTGAGATTTAACAATACCCCTAAACACTTGGGGGGCATGTTGACTGGTATTATGCAAAAGATTATTTCGATCAGTATCTTTAGAGAAGAGTGTTGTAATCAATGTACTGCCTTCTTTCTTTACCATAACATCCAAGTATGGCATAACTGCCTGATCTTTGGTAATAGAGAATTTGATAAGCGGATGAACATTATTAATATATGACACAAATTCATCTAGTTCCAACTCCGTCCCTGTCCATAAAAGAAACACGTCATCAACATATCTTAAACAACATAGTGCATTCCGAAATAGCGTAGAAGAAAAAAAAAATGGCATTTAAGAAGTTGGATGATGAGTTTAAAAAGAAACATACTGCTGAAATGTATAAACAAACACATGAAGAACTTAATGCAAGTGTTGATAAAATGAAGATTACACTGTTGCAAAACAAGTTGAAAAAATTCGAGAGGGACACACGCGATTATGTGTTAAATCGTGTATACAGTTGGGCGGATGAAAGAAAATCGATGCCAAGACGCAATAGAAGGTTCCGAGATCGTGGTATACATAGTGATGCGTCTTCTGCGACAGATGATTATTCAGACGGAGCAAGTGCGCCTGCAACTAGAAAAGGACCGCACAGCAGGGATTTTTTAGATGATCGAAAGAACAGCACACCGGACCTAAATATAGAAGGAAAAGGGACAACTCAAACACGAAGAAGGACACGCAAACAGATATACCCTTGCTAGTCTGTAATATTTCTTCAAAAGAACTGTCGTCAACTCAAATGTCGGTAATTGAAAAAGGCTTACATTTTATGCCTACACAAGAGATTAAATTGTTTGATTTTGTAGTTGACTTTTTTAGGTTTTGCCGCGGTATTCTGTTAAAAAATTTTTCCATGATAAATCTAACGAATATGCTGGTAATAAATATGTAAGTAAAAAATTAAGGAAACACAGCCAATTTGATCCTGAAGTAAAAAAAATCATACCCTGGAGGTATTTCAACAGTTAGTCACTAATGAGGTTACGGAAAAATGGGATAGTGTAAAAAGAGTAAAAAGGGCTATAATTTTTCGAGAAAAGAAAGGGAAGCTCTTAAACAAATCGAACAAGATCTGTCGATTACATTAAAGAAGGCAGACAAGGGAGGGGCTTGTGTAGTGATGGATACCCCTAAATATTTACAGGAAGCACATTTACAATTGAGTGACCAACAGATATACAAAAAGCTGAGTACGGACCCTACAGATAACTTGAATAGATGTATTCAGGACATGTTGGAAGAGGCAGCATTAAATGGGGCTATTAACCATCAAGAAAAGGTAATGCTTACAAAAGAAAATCCTAGGGTACCGATATTTTATTTAGTCCCAAAGATCCATAAGTCCCTCCAAAATCCCCCGGGACGCCCGATCGTCTCGGGGATAGATTCTCTTTTGGAACCACTGGCAGCCTATGTAGATTCATATCTACAAAACCCAATAAAAAAAGATCCCAATATACTACAGGATACGGGACAATTTTTGAGAATTATTGAAAAAATTGACTGCACAGAGGTTAAATGGATATGCACTTTGGATATCAAATCCTTATTTACCAATATACCGTAAGTAGAAGGTAGTACAGCTGTAAGGGAGGTACTATGTGCAGATTCAAAGTTGACTAACCAACATATTGCAATCCTGATTTGTCTATTGGATATTATCCTTACTCAGAATTATATTCGTTTTGGGGAGGAGTTTTACCTCCAGCTACAGGGGACATCTATGGGGTTCCCTGTGGAACCAAGTTACGCGAATATTTTTATGTGTTTTTTTGAAAGGGAATTTGTTTTTTCTTCTTCGCTATTTCGGAACGCACTATGTTGGTTAAGATATGTTGATGACGTGTTTCTTTTATGGACAGGGACGGAGTTGGAACTAGATGAATTTGTGTCATATATTAATAATGTTCACCCGCTTATCAAATTCTCTATTACTAAAGATCAGGCAGTTATGCCATACTTGGATGTTATGGTAAAGAAAGAAGGCAGTACATTGATTACAACACTCTTCTGTAAAGATACTGATCGAAATAATCTTTTGCATAATACCAGTCAACATGCTCCCCAAGTGTTTAGGGGTATTGTTAAATCTCAATTTATACGGGCCAGACGTATTTGTTCTTCAGATGAAGAATATGCAAAAAATAAGGATAAACGTATTAAGAAATTTATAGAACGAGGCTATGATAAAAAGATGATTGAAAAAGTGGGGGAAGAGGTTCAAGTCTAAATCGTAAAGAACTATTAAAAACTGGATAAAAGAGAGAAGAGGGTTTTCACATACATTTGTATATGATCGCCATCCCAGAACGGGTCAAGAGAACTTTAGGAAATATTGGGGTGTTTTACAGTCGGACCCCAAATATGGATCCATGTTTACAAAATGGCCTATTTGGATATATCGTAAGGGACGAACGATTGGTCAGTCCCTAGTTACTACTGATATTAGCAAAAATAAAAAGAAATATCAGAAACACGTCCAGACTATCTTAAAAACCTAAAAAACGGGTTTAAAAAACATATGCCGTATATGTCGATTGTTCGGCAAAAATTTAAAAGGAGATGTAAAGATCATCCAACTAGGGGTTTACCTATTAGTTTAAAGGGTTTTCCTAGTGTAAAAGTACTTGAAATTACAGCCTAATGCCCTTGTAGCAAGATCTATGTAGGACAAACAAGCTGTATTTTAAAAGTAAGATTAAATGAGTACAAATCCATGATAAGGAAATTTAAAACAAAAGAAAATGTTAATGTGGGGATGGAGGAAGAGAAAAAAAGTTTTGGGGAATCATCATTAGCACGCCATTATGCCATAGAGAGACAGGGTTGTTGAGTACGAGGTGTATTTTAGAGAAAGTGGATTTTTAAAGATAAAAAAACGCTACAAAAAGAGATTGTTGCAAAGAGGGCGATGTGGTAATGGTTGAGGCTCTACCCCAAAGGCTTTTAACGAGAATTTTAGTTTAAAAGCCTTTTTCTGAGCGTACTGTTCTTGTTTTTATTTATGTTTTTATTGATGTAACTATTTTTACCTATGTGATTATGTTGTCTAATGGATACTTTTGTTTGCAAGAGGTCTCAAAAAGACGACCCAAATTAAAATGGGGGTTTTGGGATGGTCTGCGCATGTTTGGAAAAAAGGGGAGGGGGCCCCCCGGAAACATCGACCGCCGAAGCCCGTTGGGGTTCCGGGGGTTCCGTTGTAACCCAGAAAGGGGGCATTGGATCGTTGTCCTGCACACTTTGGATCGTTAAATGGTGGATACAAGGGACGAAATAGCGGCATTGGATTACCCATGGATATGGAAAGAAAAATACCATGCTTGGTGTTATAGGCTCGTGGTTGAACAGAGTTCTTCCGCAAAAAATTTAAGTATCCCTTCCGTTTTGCAAAAGAAGTGGGTATGTAAGTGTTTTTAATTTTTTTTTTAAAGTTTTTAAATAAAGACAGTGTTTTTTAAACCTATATTCAGGCCCAAAGAATTTTTTTGGGAACTAATGTATTTTGGGGGTTGGAGACCTGTGGGGTGCCATGGGGGGAATAATATTACTTATAAGAAGGGGATAACCATTTTTATAACCCCCTATCCCACATCAGCATGGCATTTGGTGATCTTAGTTCGGGAAAACGATCGTTGGCACTCGAAACATAGGTCCCCCCAGCGGACGGAGGGGGAGACAGACCCCGATGCGGCCGGAGCCTTTTTTCCCCGTAAAATTACAAGGTCCGACAGTTTTCAATTTTATCGGTCTTTTTAGGCGTGGTTCGGGGTCCGGGGTTTGCAAGACGGGCCTCAGCTCTCGGGGTGGATCATCTGAGGCAAGTAGGGCTGTGTTAAAGCTGTGTCGGAGGAAAAGCGGTGGTGGGAGGAGGTATTCCTAGCCGACGTTACGACGTCCCTGCCTTGGAAAGAGGTTGGCGCAATTTTGAGGCGGGGGTTTGAAGATGAGGAAGATCAGTTTCTAGTCCCCCTGCCCCAGAGGCTTGGGAAATCAAGGCTCCATCTCTCACTGGGTGCTTGGATGCTCCCATTTCCTCCAACATGATCCTTGCATTAAGGCCATCAAAAGAACTCGTATGGGGGGCCCAAATCTGGATCCCCGGAAACAAAAACAAAATCAGCACTTTCCTTCCAACCCACCCAAATAGTGAGTAAAATGCGGAAAATGGGACCTTCCCTGATTGATCAACTGGAGCATCTTTTTTCGTCTGCTTCAGTTCTTCAAATGTCAGGGTGGAAAAAAAACGTCAGCGACGTGACGAGTAGGTGCAAGTGCCGTAGGGCAGCAGCAGCAGGCAGAGGCAATGTGGCAAAAAGTTTTAATGGGTGCCCTCTGGCAATCTTTTTTTACCACCTCCCCAAAACGCTGTAATGCGGGCCCATCCAACAAAAGGGAGACCACAAAGTCATGGTGGACTATTGAGTCTCAACCCCGTTTTTTTGGGATGTTTTCCCGGCCCCAAATTGACTTTGGATATCCAAAAGGATGAATGGCCCGAGTCGCTCGCCAGCCTTTGAGGGGGTTGCCCTGCCGCAGCCAGCGTCATTATGGCGGACCACAGCACAGTGTGGGTCATTACAGACAAAGCATCTCGCTTTCCACAGAAAATGTGGTCGTTTGACTTTCTTAAGATGAATCAGGCAGGCTCTGATAGTGGGTTTAGCGATTCGTTTGGTTCAAATGGGGTTTAATCGATAGTCGGCCCCTCGAAAGGTTTTTCGTTTTTGAGCAGTCATTATGAGCGATGACCAAAAGTCTAGGGTGAGCAACAAAAGCGTCATTCTTACACCCAAACGGGCTGGAGAAAACTGGAATTAACATCCCAAAAAAGTCAAATGGTACGGGCTACATCTTAGGAAAACCCTTTGGGTTTTAAAAGCCCCCAAAAAAAAAAAAAACCCAAATTCACTATCCCGTCTTGTACCCCGCATGACCCTTAAACCTGCATCCCCAAAATAAAAAGTTTGCCCCGAAAGGCAGAATGATTTGAAAAGATATTTTTTTTTTTCTTGAATGGACATTGAATATCCCCGTCCGGGAACGACATGAGCCCAAACCTGCATGACCCCCCGATTTAAAAAATGCCGGAAAAAAGGGGTCTTTTAACCACCCTTTTAGTTTCACTGGACTTGGGGTTACCCGTCCGGGCCACGTGAGCCCCAAACTGATGACCACCAGATTAAAAAGTGTAGGAAAAGGGTCTTTGAAAAAAAAACCGCCATTTTAGTTGAACTGACATTGACTATTTCCCGTCCCGGGCACAGATGGGCCCCAAAACCTGCATAACCCCCAGATTTTAAAAAGGGCGGAAAAAAAAGGGCTTTCAACCCTTTTAGTTTAAGGCATTTACTATACCTGTTGGGCCACGATGACCCCTTTAAAAACCCCTTTTGGGCAATTGTGAAGAAAAAATGTCTGTAGAAACAAAATTTTTTAGAATGCCTTTTAGTATAGTGCATGTCAAGAAAAATGCCCCCAAAATTCAAAACATGACCCAGAGCCCTTTTGCAATTGTGAAGAACAAAGTCTATTAGAAAAAAACTTCTTTTGAATAAGCCTGTGTATTGCTGCATTTCAAAGTGCATGACCCAAAAATTTTTTAAAAATGATTTTCAGCCCAGTTTAAAAAAAGTGAAGGAAAATGCCTTGAAGCCCATTTTTGTTCCAAAGGACCATGATTATTGCTGTATTCACAGCAACATGCCCCAAAAATTTAAAAAGACTTCTCAGCCCACTGTTAAAATTTGTTAAAGGGAAAGCCACTTGAAGCCACATTTTTTGTTCCAAAGGCCCCGTTATTGTGTATCCACAGCCAAAAATGACCCCAAAAAATTTTAAATATGACTTCTAAACCATGTTAAAAATTGTGGGCAACATGACCCCAAAACCCCTTGACAATGTGAAAAAATTTTAAAGATGAAGTGAGTAAAAGGAATAGGTTTTTTCATGAAACCCTTGGGGTATTTTGTCCCACAGAAAACCCGCAAAATGATGTTGGGAATTGGAATAAAAATTGCAGTAAGAAATGATAATTTTAAAAAATAAGTTTTTCAAAAGGACCATTTTGTTTTTGGGGAGGAATGTGAGTAGACCGCAAAATAATCGGGCCTGGCAATTTTGGGGCACAACATCTCGAGATCATGCTGATTCATCTTATGAAAGTCAACCGATCTACTTTTCTGTGGAAAGCCCGGGTGCGTTTGTCTGTAAGATCTGGCTGTGCTGAGGTCCCCTCGATTGACGCTGGTGCTGGGAGGACAAAACCTCTATGGGTGGCGAGCCGCTCGGGCCCTTCGTCCTTTTGGATACCCCGAAATCTTTTGGGGCCCGGGAAACATCAAAAAAAATCGGTGTTGAGACGCAGATAGTCATGCACCTGATTTAGTGGTCTCTGGGTGTTGTATCTGTGGCCCGCATTTCATTCGTTTGGGGAGGTGGTAAATAAAAATTGGAGGTCCCCATTGGCTTCTGCCACCTTGCCTGCTGCCCCCTACGGTTTCTTGGCCTCTACTGCTGTCCGTCGCTGGCGTTGTTCCACCGTGACTTTTGAAGAACGTGAAGCGCGCAACAGATGTCCGTTGACAATCGCAAAAGGGCTATTTCCTGTTTTTTCCCCTATTTTGGGTTTGGGGGGAAGGAAAGTGCTGAGTTTTTTTGTACCCGGGGTCGGAGGGGGCCACGAAATGTTGTTCATTTTGTGGCCTTAATGGAGATCATGTTGGAGGAAATGGGCCAAGCACTCATGTGAGAGATGGAGCTTGGTTCCAAGCCCTTTGGGTTGAGGGGCACTAGCAAAACTCATCTTCTCATTGCCCCAATTTCACACCAAACTCTTTCCCAAAGGCCCAGGGAGTCGGTGTCTAGGAAAAACCCCCTCCCATCCTCCTCCTCCTCCCTCCTCCTCCCTCCTCCTCCGCTTCCTCCAGCACAGCTTTTTACACGCCCCGACTTGCCTCAGATGATGCAAACCCCGAGAGCTGAGGGGCCGCCTTTTCACTAGTCGGACCCTAACCATGCCTATGAAAACCGATAAAATTGGGGAAAATGTGGGCCTTGTGGTTTTTCGGAGGAAAGGTCCGTGTCGATCTGTGTGTTTTCCTCCTCCCTGTGGAGGGACCTATGTTTCAAAGGTCCACGATCGTTTTCCGAACTAAGTACCACAAAGTCATGTGAAAGGGCATGTCCCCACTGCCATTTTGGGGTTTTTCAAAATGGCAAGGAGATGGAGCTCTTTCACCTGCCTCACTCTCGGTGGTCAAAAAACCCCGAGGTCCGCAACGGCTTGTCGTATGGTAAAAGGCATTTGGCCCCGTCCCCCAAAGCTGGAGCATGTGGAGGTGGAATTCCAGCGTGTTGCCACGTCAACATTGAGATGGTTGGGGGAGGGATGACGCGCAACGCGCCAGCGGGCGAAGCAGGGTGGCGAAAGGTGGAAGTGCGAACTCAGACCCCCGGCCCTTTTTCAAGGGGAGTCCGACCCAGTTAGCGCTTTGAAATTTCTGGACGACGAGGGTACATGACATGTCCAGGCAAGGGATGTGCTCCAGCCCACCGGGTCTTAGGGCGGCCAGCAGATTTGCCCCTTATCCACACCCTTGCCGGAAAGGGTTTTTGTCACCCAGCCCTGTCAGTTTTTCCCTTGCGGAGAGCCCCCCACAGCTCCTGACCTGTGTGTGGACGGTTCCAGACAGATTAATTTCAAACGGCCCCGGGTTTTTCTGGGTTTCCCTGATGCACCCGAGGACCTTGGGGGAAAAAGCCCTGCACCATCCCTGCGGTTTTTGAAGAGCCGTGCGCTGAGCCTGAGAGCCTCCGTCACCCCCAGCACGACATCCACCCCAGGCTCACCCAGTGAGCTGTCACAGAGATTATAGCGGCCTTCGGCCGTGCTTACTAGTCCATGGTCGGTGTGAGATGGACTTTCCGGACACAGATGCAGGACAAACGCACTCTGAAATTTTAGAGACACGTGGCTGGCCAGGGCAGGGACGGCTT
This sequence comes from Phyllomedusa bahiana, assembly GCA_025379985.1. Taxonomy (NCBI): domain Eukaryota; kingdom Metazoa; phylum Chordata; class Amphibia; order Anura; family Hylidae; genus Phyllomedusa; species Phyllomedusa bahiana. Next base: position 9,798 of record JAODAL010005596.1, read on the forward strand.
TTATGGCAAGAAATGCCTGCTCGGCATCTGGCTATTGGGGCCAAGCAAGGGCCATGATTGTGGGCGGAAACCCATCTGTGTCCACCAGACGGAAAGCAACATTTCCAAGGCCAAAAGCCTGGCAATGTCCGAACATTCAGCTTTTGCTTTGGGATGGTTTGGGTTTAAAGTTTTCTTCTGACTCCCATAACCTGGGAGACAGAAGGCTGGTGCTAAGGACTGGCCGCTGTTCGGCAGTGCAGGTCATCATACTGGCAGAAGGAGAAGGGATGATGGGTCTCTGGTGGTGCTGGTGGTACTCGGGAGATGTGGAGGCTGAAGCGGTGGTGATCCCTGATCATGACTCTGAGAGACAGGGCAGCTGACGGAACGCTTGGTGGTGGCGGAGGGGGAGGAGGCGGAGACAGAGGGTGGACAGTGGTTGGACCCCCGGCGTCGGCGGGGCCTTTTTTGGCCAAGTTTCCCTCCTTTAAAATCTGCATTCGCTGCTGTGACTAACATGTTGGTGGTGGGAAACCATTTAAGGTTCTTGGCTTACTTATGGTTTTAGGGCAAAGGCGCATATGACACGCTGGGTGAATCAGAGGCTTGCTAAAAAGAACCCCAGGCTTGAGAGGTCCGGGGTCCTTTTTTCGGCGATAAGCGAGGAGGGGGGTTTTTCGCTGACCGGGGGTGGGGGGAATATATCAGGGGACTTTCTGGACCGCCCTCTCCCTTTTTTTTGTGGCGGGTCCGTATTGACATCCCCCATCCTTCCCCCCGTCCAGATGAAGCCCCGCAAGCAAATTCTGCGGAAAAGACCACGGGATATCCCAATTCTCATCATCATCATCACAACATAGGTGACTTGGCGTCCTACTTTCTGCATCCAGAAGCTGCGGGCTACAACAAGGGGCATGCAAGGTTTTCCCACCGCCGGGGTTTTTGCCATTGACCGCTTCCTTCCCTCCTCTGATGGCATCATAAGGGGGGTCAGAGCAGACTAAAACACCTCTTAAAAATTTTTTAACATCCTTCTGACCCCAACCCCATTTTTTATCAAAGAGGCTTCAGACAAATGGATTATCCCATGGGGGTATACGAGTTGACATTTTTTTTTTCTCTTTTAGGGCGGGTGCTGAGGCTGTTGACGACTTTTGTGGCCGTGACTGCGTGGACGGGAGTTTAAAACTGCTAATCAGGTTGCATTAACCCCCTGAAGGAAGATTGGCGACAATGTTTGTTACTTGATTCACAGGCCGTGACCCCGCGATGACAGGCTGACGGTCCTGCAACTGCGACCGCTGGCATTGGGGGGTTGTCGCCCGCACTGGGAAAGGGGCACCTTCTCTCGTACCTCTACCTCCATGTTTCTAACCCCCCCTTGCTCGTTTTCCCCCTCAATTTTGCTCCATGTTTTAGAAAAATAAAAATTTTAGAAGGGTGGGGAAAATTTTTGGAAAAATCTCCCTTTTTAAAAACGGCAAACACAGCTAAATTTTCAAATCCCTCTAGTAAAACAAAAATTTTTTTTGGGTTACAATTTAACGGGAAGGTGTCCCATTTAACCAAAACTGAACTGGGAAAAAGGGCAAAAACACGTATCTGTTAAGTTTTTTGTTTTAAAAAAAGGGGGGGTTTTTTTTGCAAACCCTTTTAATTCACCGTGGTGACTTAGAATTGCTGTTTAAATTTACCGGATGCGCATCAATGAACAAAACGGGGGCGCAAAAATCAAAAAACAAATTTTCTTTTTGTTTTTTTGAAAAATACCGGTATTTTTGCACCTTTCACCCTTTTTACCTTTTTTTACCATAAAATTTCTTGGGTTTTTTGATTTACTGGGTGCTGCCTCAAAGAACAAAGCGGGGGCGCCCAAAAGAAAAAAAAAAACTTTTCTCTTTTGTTTTTTTTATAAATACACGGGTTTTTTTTTGCAAAAAAAAAAAGAAAACAGAAAACGCCACCGGGAAATTTAAGTCCTATAGGGGTCCGACGCCCCCTTCCCAAAACACGGTGCACTGAAGAGAGGGGGAACCGACTGCGGGGTCCAAAGCAGAATAAGAAAAAAAGAAAATTTTTAGCACCGTGCTCGGGTAAATTAGAAAAAGTTGGTGAGTTTAAAAAAACGCACTTTTAATTTGGGCAAAAGAAAAAAAAGATTTTTAAAAACACCCGAAACACCCACATCTTTTTTGACCCAAGCTTTTTAGGCCTTTTTGGGTGGCCCTTAGTCGTAACACAATCGTATGAAAACAAAACCCAAAAATAAACCCCTTCCCCGAAACAATTTAGCAAATGCACCCGAACTTTAACTCTTTATAGGTGTATAAAAGACATTGCTTTTGGGAAAATTAATAATGACAAAATAAAATGTAAAACTTTAAACTTATGCAAACAGAAAAATCAGAGAGAAAGCATTTAATTTAATAAAATATACCTAAGGGCCGAAACTAAAAATTTAAGCCTGCAGGATATCGTGTATCCCAAAATAAGAATTTCCCAATTTGGGTTTTTTATGGTGATAACCTTTTCCAATTCCCCCGCGGGGGGGTTTGGGTTAAACCCGTTTTTATAGCCCTAAACCCCAAAAGAACTCAGATATCCTGCATATCTCTCTAAAGTGCTTGGACCACCCAACCTTCTTACTAATTTTTGGGTAAAAGTCAAAATATGCTCCCTAATTCTCACATTAAAGGGTTTTTGGGTGGGAAAAAAGCCTATAAAACTTTGGGAAACTCACATTGATCACAAACCCCCTCATAAATACCAAAAAGATCACTGTGGGAATTTATGAATGAGGTGATAGTATATGATTTTTTTGGGACCAAGGGAAAAAAAACTATTTCCCTTTTAATTTATAAAATTTTTTTTTTTCAGAGATTACATCGCTCGTTTTCCCCACTTTTAAAGAGCCTTTTAAAACTAACCATCCCCTTGTTTTTGTTTTTAGCTTTCCTAAAAACATTTCCCCGGTGAAACATATTAACCCATTGAAATTTTTACTTTTGGAAAAAATCTGCAACCCTGTTCAAAATTTTTCGTAGCGAAGGATCCATCCCAGAGTATGGGTAGATAATTTTTTTTCCCAAAATTTTCAACATTAGAAAAAAATTTACGACAAAAAAGGGTTATTAAACTAATTTGATGGGCATTATTGGATTTGGGGCCCAGAATTTTGTAACAATTCTGAAACCCTTTTTTTGGTTTCCCCCTTTTGGGAAAAAGCCCGTTGTATTTATACATTTTTTATCCCCTTTTTTGGAGTCGGCAGATAGGGTGGATTTCTCCTTTCCCTATGCCCTGTGTGTGCTACAATTTCGCTTGGCTTATGAACTCTCCTACCGGAAAATTGTTGATTTACCCTTTTCTGGGGTGAAAAGCTGGAGGCTCCCAAGGGATCCCCTTTCCCGAAATGGGTTTTTGTATGTCAGGTTTTTAATCTTTTCCCTTTGTGAAGTCTGCATTAAAATTTTTAAAACCAAAAAAGTTAAAAATTTGATTTTTTAGCTTTCCCAAATAAAAATTTAGGTTTTTTTGTTTCCAAATTAAAGTAATCTACAAAATTTTTTGGGTTTCAGCAAATGAACCCCTTTTCCCAAAAAATAAAAGGGATCATCTTTGTACCTTCGGGAAAAAAAATGTCTTCTTTAAAAAGGGGTTTTTGAAAGGGTATAAAAGAAAACTGGACTTTGGGGAAAAATGCAAAAAAAAAAAAGTAACTTTAGGTTTTTTGTATAATAACAAATGTTTTTTGCACCTTTTTAATTTACCGTGGGGACTATAGAAATGCTGTTTTAAGATTTACGGGGTCTGGGGTCCCAAAGAACAAAACTGGGGCGCAAAAGTCAAAAAACCGTAAAAAGTTATGTTTTCGTATAAACAACGGGGAAATTTTCACCTTTCAAATTTACCTGTGGTGACCCGTAGAATTGGCCCGTTTTAAAATTTACCTGGAAAGCGCGTCAATGAACAAAGTTTGGGGCGCAAAAGTTTAAAAAAAAACGTATCTGTTATTTTTCGTATGAACAAAGGTAATTTTTTTGGGAACAAACAAACCCTTTCTGACTACAAATTGCTGGATTTTTTTTTAAAATTTCAAGTTTGGAAAATTAAAATCAACACAGGTGGAATGGGTAAAATTGAAAATGAAAACCTATCGAAATGTAAAACTGATAATAAAAGTTGGGGGTTTTTCCCCCCTAACAAAGAGACCCGCAATTATTTGAAAAAAGATGTTTTATCCAATAAAAGGTTTTAAGGGTGCCCCCAAAATCAGGAAAAAATTTTAATAGCAAAATTTAATAATAAAGAAATTGCAGTGCAATTTTCCAAAACTAAGTCTTGTTTAACTTTATCCCGTGTTTTTTATAGAAAGGGAAATTTTGCCAAAAGGCAAATGTCTTTTTTGGCATGAAAAAAAAACCGTTTTTTTTAAATCACCACAAACAGCAGATCTGAAAGGGAAGGGGTGTTCCATGTAAAACGAGGGGGATTTTACTTTTTTAGGGCCCAAACGCAACCATAAAAGATCCCAACTGACCTCGCACAACCCAAATCCACCCTTCTATTCGTAACTGGGTTTGCTGGCCGCCAAAAAGACAGAGGCCGGGCCGAAAAAAGGCGGGGATTTTAATAGATTATAGGGGAACAGATTTTAGCCTAAATTATCGCGTATCGCAAAAATCCGATCAACAAAAATACCGTTCCGAATTTTAACTTTGTCGATAATAATCGTCAACACTTTATTACAATTTTTTTTTTTGTTGTTTTTACCCTAAAAAACCCCATTGTAACACGCTACAAAGATGGTAGTTTTTGTTTCTCAACTTTTTTTTTTCCAAATTTAAAATTTTAGGGGGTTAAAATTTAAACTTTTTTTCTGGGTGTTTGTGGGACAAAAAAAAACCCCTTTTTCATCGCCAAAAAAAACATTTTTTCCTGTAGCATAATTTACAACCGAAGGTTTTAAATTTAAAATTTTTCTGTTTTTCTTGTACGTAAAATACACGCTTTTTGGGAACACGCTACAAAGCGTTAGTTTTTGGGTTTCTCAATTCTTTTGCGCAATTTACATCCAGGGGTTAATTAAGCTTTGTTCTGCTGTTTTGGTTTACTAAAAGAAACCGTCTTTTTTCATCGCCAAAAAAAAAACATTTTGCCCGGGAAACTTTAATTCACAAATGAAGGGGTTTTTTACAAGTTTTTCCCGTTGTGCTGTACCGTAAAATACACGCCATTGTAACCCAAAAAAAGCTGCTATTTTTTTTGCTCCAAAACTTTTGGGGTAATTTACATCCAGGGGTTAATTAAGCGTTGTTCTCTTTTGTGGTGACTAAAAGAAACCATCTTTTTTTATCGCCAAAAAACACATTTTTTTCTTTTAAACATAAAAACACAACCAAAGGTTAATTACAAGTTTTTCTTTTTTTCGTACCGTAAAAAACACACCATTGTAACACGCTAAAAAAAAGAGGGAAATTTTTTTTATTCTCAATTCTTTTGCGCAATTTTTCATCCAAAGGGGGTTTAAATTTAAACGTTCTTCTGCTGTTGTGGAAAATAAAAGAAAAACCCTCTTTTTCACGCCAAAAAAAAACATTTTTTCCTTAGCATAATTCACAACCGAAGTTAATTTCAAATTTTCTGTTTTTCCTGTACCGTAAAAATACACGCCAAATTTTAACCCCCACAAAGCGGTAGTTTTTTTGGGTTTCTCAAAATTTTAATTTTTTTCGCAATTTTCAACCCAAAGGTTTTAAATAAATATTTTTTTGCAGTTTTTCTTAGTAAAAGAAACCTTCTTTTTCACCCGCCAAAGAAGGAATTTTTCCTGTACCTAAATTTAGACCGAAGGGGTTTTTTAAAACCTGTTTTTGCTTTTAAAATTCAGAAAAAATTTCACAGTTTTTTTTTAAACCCGGCCAAAAACAAGTAAATTTTTTCCCGGGCCCTTTTTGTGGGGGCGCAATTTATATCCAAGGGGTTTCCCAAGCTTTTTACTTGGGGCAAATACAGGGTGTAATTTTTCATATACGTTTTCTTCATCAAAAAGTCCCGTAAAAATTTTTGAACAAAAAAAGTAGTTTAAACGGGGAGGTGGCAGGCCCCTGCAACCTGCGAGGGGGCCTGGCACAAACATTCATGGAGCAAGCCCCCGGGCACAGCACAGCAAGGGGGAAAGTCGCACAAAAGGGGCCACCCCGGTGAGGCCACAACTGCCGCGTCAAAAAACGGCCGTGTGCTTTACCAGCAACCCCCAAAGGGTTTTTTGATTGGGTTTACTAGGTCATCCCCTTTCCCCCCAGATGACATCTGAAAAACCCCAGCCAAGAGTCGGTGGGAGGTTGCGGGATGAACAAATTTTAAAAAAGGGCATTCAGCAAACTACTTGGCCCGCGAAGAAAGGGGCCAATATCCCCTGCTTTTTTGCAGTAGGCGGCAAAGTAAAATGTTGGAAATGGCATGGGAGGTCATGTTGTAGGGGGCCAAACCTCCGCATACCAAGACCGGGTGATGAGACAGCATGGGCGATTGAAAAAACAAATAATAAGATGTAAACCCCGTCGCAAATGGGAGCCGGGTTAGGGGAAGGGCCTTTACATCCCCAGGGGAAAGGGCAAAAAAACTTGCGCACCCGCAGCGGGGCAGCCCCCAAATGGGTTTTGTGGCCGGAGTCGCAGGGTAGCAACAGTGTGAGTTTGAAGCCAAGCGGCCCCCGGGGGAAAAAAACCCCCTTCGGCAGGTCCAAGAAAGTTAAAAAGGGACTGGGGCCAGCGAGGCAGTGGCGGGAGTAAAAATTTAGATAAAACCGGCCTGTGGCCGTTCTTTGCTAAGACACCGGGGGGAGCCGAATATGGGTATATTTTAGAGGGCTGTAACAGAAAGTTTTAAGTTTTGGCCCCGGGAGCAAAAGGGGGGCACCCCAAAGAAAACCCGCGTCAACACAAGAAACGTCACCAAAACGGTGGGGCCCGGAAAAACCCTGGCCCAGATGTGGGGTCCATCCTGGCCCCCCGGGGAGCAGCCGCACAGCACGCCCAGTGGCCCCCGCATGGGCCCTTTTCAGCCAGGGCAAAAGGTTCCACCACCTCTGCAGAAAAGGGGCTGTTTCTCTTTTCCAACATCCCCGGTCCAGATTTCTTCCGCTCCCAGCTACCAAAAACGCCCGCAGCTTTTCCAAACGAGGCGCTTTCCCAAAGGGGAAAAACAGAAAGGTTTCCCAACCACCTAAAAGGGGCAGAAGCTGACCCGGGTCCTGTCCAAGTTTGGGTTTGGGACTGCAGTCCCCTTCCCTTTCCAAATGGTGGACTCTGCACGTTCAAAAACTTATGGCTTTTTGCCGAGCCGAATGGAAGTTCCAAACGTAAAATTTTTTTTCAAAAAAGGGAAACCGCGCACTTCATAAATAAAGTAAAACGAAGGTGGGGGGCCCGTCCTTGACTTATCGGTTTTTTTTCCAAGGGGCATGGGGCGCGGACGTCGGAGCTTAACTACGGTTTAGGGCCAGTACAATGTCCTTTACGGGCCCACTGGGGGGAAAAGGCTTCCTCCCAGGGGACACCAACAACTTTGGGCAGGAGTTGGGGCTTTCCCCCCCCACGGTTTTCAAACTGCGGCCTTTCCCGCGCCAATTCCCCCCCCCTCCAACCACCAAACCCCCACCTCCACAAGTACTGCTCAATTTTAAAACCCCAAAAGTGTAGGCAAGCGGGGTCCCCCGCAGTTCTAACCTGGGTTCCTCCGAACCCAAGTCAACAGGGGGGGAACTGCTCCCGCCTTTAAGCAGCAAGAAAAACCCTGTTGGCCCTTTCTCTTTCCCAACTGCAAAAACGGAAAACCCTTTTAAGGACAATGGGGGGAACATTTTTGCCGGGCTTGCACCCAGGGGGGATAGTCCCCTGCGCCCTGCATGGCGCAACCCGGTTTAATCGGGGTTTTAAAAAAGGGTTCCCGGAAGTTTTTTCCACCGATCTTTAGAACATTCTGAAAATGGCCCGGAAACCTGTGCCCTTTTCACTTCAACCATTTTGTTAAAAAAGACAGAACAAACCCCCCTCGAGTTGCAAAGGGGGCAGAACGGCCCCCCCCAACAACCCCTGATAAAGCATGTTTTCCCCCCCCTTAAAAAGGAATTCCACGGCACATGTGGACCAAAGTAAAGAAAAAGAGAAAGGCTATTTAAAAAAGTTTTTTTTTTACCAGGGGGACAGGAATTTCGCCCCCTTTTTTTAAATTTGATTCACCCCTGGCAGCTCAAGCGTTCACCTTCCTTTGTTTTAGGCCATTTAGGGGGCGACGTTTTTTTTGTCCCGTCCCCAGTAAATACGGAAAGAAAAATGGGCCCTTCCACGCTTCATGTCCTGGAACAGATGCTGAAAAATCTGTTTTGGGCAGGGGGCTGGAGACGTGGCGACAAAAACTTGCGGGCCCCATGGACTGAAATGGGGGAGGAGGAGGGGGGACTTGGAGCAGAAGCATTGCTGGTGAAATTTGGGGGGATTTTCTACCCAGGGGACAAGAGAAGAGGAGCAGGGGCAGCTGGAGATAGATGGAGACGAGGGAAAGAGGGAGAAAGACCCGCAAACACCGTTTTGGGAGTAAAACAGTGGAATGGAGGCGGGGGGCCCCTCTGACATGCTGATTTGCCTGGCTAGGAAAAAAGCCAATAGTCAGCATCCGGGGAGGGGTGCTTTTTGGGTCTCCACCCCGGCTCTCCAACCCCCATTGGACCCCCCGCAATGGTCCAAAATGGGGGCCTTTTTTTCCCACTATTGAAAAAGGGGGGACAAACTCAAATACTATAGGAAATCCCCCAAGTCATTTTGGCCGGGTGCCCAGTTTCGGGGAAAACGTCCCTTTCCCCCTGACAGGTCTGGGCCGGGGGGTTTTTTCAACGCCATTTTACTACGCCCCCGGCTGCTGGGGGAAGGTTGGGGGGGTAGGGGCAGTAAAAGCTCCATCACAGCCCAAACCCAAGTCCCGGAGTCCTTATTTTTCAGCTTTCCCTTTACCCGGGCCCATGAGGGGGGGCAATCGCCACAGGGGCACAGGGACCTTGGGGCAGTTTCCCCGAACCAACAGGTGGTGGCCTACTTGGACAGCACTCTGGCCACCCAGATAGAAGATCCGCTGGACAAACTGGGCAGCCAAAACTAGTGTGTGGTCGCAACTTGCCAAGTTTGCAGTGGAGAAGTTTGTCCTGCCTGGCCAGTAGTGTGGCATCAGGCGGGTTCAGTGCGGCGGGGGCCATCTTTTAACCGCAAGGAGAACCGCTTGTCCACGGGAAATGTGAAACGACTGCCCTTTGTCAAGATGAATCAGGCGTTGGATCAGCCAGGATTTCCACACCCCAAATGCCTTAGGCGTCAGACTACATAACCATGACGCCTCACCCAAACTGTGAGAAATGAGTCGGGGGTTCAAACTAACCTGCCTCAGCCACTTTTCTGATGCTGCCACCTGCCTGATGTCACACATCTGCTGACAGTTTCTCCATCTGCCGCCAGCCATCTTTACCAGGGACTGGTATTGCCACCCACCTCCACACTCATTGTGCCACTCTATGACCTCATGCTGCTGCTGTTGCTGGTGCCGTGACATCCACACTGTGTCATTGTGCCACTCTCTGACCTCATACCGCTGCTGCTGTTGTTGCTGCTGCTGTCACCTTAAGACTGTGTCATTGTGCCACTCTCTGACCTCATGTTGTTGTTCCTGCCGCCGTCACCTCCATTCTCTGTCATTGTGCCACTCTGTGGCCTACTCCTGCTTTTGCCACCTCCAGAATGTCATTGTGCCACTGTCTGACCTCATGCTGCTGATGCCGTGACCCCACACGGTGTCATTGTGCCACTCTGTGGCCTACTCCTTTTTTTGCCCCCTCCAGAATGTCATTGTGCCACTCTCTGACCTCATGCTGCTGTGGCTGCCGCCGTCACCTCCACACTCTGTTTACTGATGTTGCCACCTGAGCTCTAAGTTTGTTTTTTTTCCAGCTGTCGCTGCCATGACTTTATCAGGCCTACATTCCCCCTTCAGTTTTTTGGTCAAATTTCGCCCTCTTAAGTGCCTAGGGAATTTTATAGTGAAGCGATTCTAAGAGTGGCGGCAGTCATGTGCGTGTCATACTAAAACACAACATTGTATGAAGACCAAACCAAGCTCCCTCTGCATATTTAAGCATGGCACAACGTTCTACAGCACCCTGCAGGCTATGTACAGTCTGGAAATAGCTGTTTTTTTACCGCGATTCGTCCAGAAGTAATTCGGAACGAAACTAATTTTGTCGGAAAATTCGGCTAAGTCACGGAATCGAATTTTTGAGAAATTCGCCCATCTCTAACGTCTATATGGCTGGCGGGCTGGCGGCCCTCACATGCTGCTGGAGTATGCGCTGATCAGTGCGAGCTCCCGAAAGTCACGATGTACTGCGGCGCGTACTGTACACGCCGCAATACATCGTGTGAACATACCCTAATAATTATATAGGGATGTTATTGATAAAAAGTGGGAAAGGGCAACCTGGCCTACAGATAACAGTGTTTGGTTCATATGTACTTTAGATGGAATTGTATTATGTTTGCAAAGAGAAGAATCTCACTGTTAAAAAAAAAATATCCTTGCTTTAATAATACTTGTGAATCATTATCCCCACTTGACTTAGGGGGACATGTATGAAAACGGTCTAGGTCTAAGGCTTTCCTTGTTACCCATAGCAACCAATCAGAGCTCCCCTTTCATTTTTTCAGAGCACTATATGAAATAAAAGGGAGCACTGTTTGGGTTTTCTAGGGGCAACAAGAATGTCTTAGACCAAGACAGTTTTCATACATGAGGTCATTTCTGATTACTGGAGAATATTTATTTCAGTAATTTTTGGTGATATTGCTATTTGAGGATAAAGGATTTTAAAGGGGGTTTTCTCCTGCATTGATTCATCCCGTTTTTTGGTTTCACTTTGAATTTAGGGGCATGTTTACTGGGTTTACACGGCTGCAGTAAAGCCAGGTCTGTAGCTATAGCAACCCCGTGCGGCGCCTATAGGAGAGATCAAACAAGTCTGTGCTATGTGACCCGAGGAGCTTATGCAGCCCCCTACAATAGGGGTTTCCTCAGATAGGTACAGTTGACACTGTTAATGGGCACATATTTCAAAGTGACTGTTTTTGCAAGATTTTTAAAAAAAGCAATCCTTGTAGTGAGACAACCCCTTTAAATTTCATGATTTCATTCTACTGGATATTTCTCCTTTTAGATAATTACCTGTGGTAATTGTACTCTTTTATTGAGATATTCACAAAGTTTTTATTGAAGTTATGTTATTTAGGGAAGTGAAGAGTTATAAGAATAAGGGTAAAGACATGTCCTTGGATCTGCAGGTGTTAAAGATGGCTTGGAAGATAAGTATATAGTGGATCATTCAGGTGTCAGAGGGGAAAATTTGCCATGATCAGAGGAAAAGCATAGAAGTATGGTTTATAGCATGTTTCAAAGGAGAAATTCATTATGTCTGTTAATACATAATTTAAGAGTGGTTTGGGGTGTCGTTGGGTAGCCAATAAGGAGGATGGTAATAAAATCACCTCTTTCATTCTATTTTTTTATGATAATTAAATATTAATAAGCAGCCAGAAACTATTGCTGTGTGCAAAAATATTATGAAACATCGTAGGGTTCATTTTATGCTATTTCTGTCTCAAAATAAAAATTGTCGACAGTAGAATTATTATATTTCTCAAATTTGTCAGAAGTCAGTAAAAATGTATTGGACTCCCTAATAACTGTTGACTGCTAAGATAGTAGCTGAATTGCCTTAAAACAGGTGACGATGGATTGCCATTGGAAAGTATTGAGTAATTTGTGGAAGATTTCCTTCCATATATGTTAGCTGTTTGATAAACACAGGTTACCCTAATCTATGACTAAATCACTGATAATTGTATTAAAACATGGTGAGGACTCCAAAAGGGTGCAATCATACTGTAATTTATCATCATTAAACTCCTATGAAGTATTGGTGAAGATCATGATGCTAAGCCTGGTTAGGGTTGTTGATGATGTAATAAAAGGGAATCAGTGGCATCTTTTGATTTACTTATTAAAGTAAGTACTTATGTTCCCCATTAAAGAAAAATTCTGGAGCATCTTCTCATGTAAATGTATTTCTAAATAGTCAACTGGATGTTACTATTCCAATAATCAAAGGGTGTGTACACACTGACCTTGTTAGTACTGATTGGTCAATGTCAGAGAGTATAGGGACACAATCTGAATTGGTAACACCCAGTTGACTATTTATTGCTAAATTTCTAGAAGGAATAATAGAAGAACAGCACAATATAAGAGAGTGATAGTAAAAGATGCTCAAGAATTGTTTTTTCATTGGGAGTATAATTATTTAGTAAAATTGATTTTACAAGAGACATCACAGGTCCACTTTAGGAGGAATCAACCTGATTCTATGCCGTCAATAACAACAGATGTTAATTATTTTTGAACATACAAGCAACTCTGGATAATGGGCTATTGTGTACCTTGATGCCGTAAAGTATTGGACTATGTACAGTGACCCTTTTAACTGCAGGTTATAAAGAATTATGTGTTTGGGGAGAATTTTATGCCATGGATTTCTATTTTACGTTAAAAACCTTGTTGCATCTGTGATAATTAATGATTTGACTTCTATGAAATTTTCTTTAAAAAGGACAGAGTTGTCTTCTCTTTTTTTTTGGATTAAATATTAAACCATTGACAAGAATATTAGGGATACCAAATAAAGTTTTATTTCTAAAAAATGTTATATGTAGATGGCATTTTTGGAGGATTATAAAAGCTTTGGAAAGTTTTTGGTAAACTCTCCAAGGATTTGATGAATACAGAAAAAAATATGTTACTTCCATTTGACTTGTCCTCTCTGCCATAGAGGCCGACATGTATGAACGGGGCTGCGGCAGATATCTTTACAGCCTGAAGACTAGCACAGCCCCGTTCATACATTTTTAAATATCCTGAAAGCCACTCCGGGGCGCATTACATAGCACCTGTGGCGCTTTGTAATGCGCCCAATCTCGGGAGGCTTGCAGGAGGTGGGACGCAATAGAACCGTAGCGAAGCTACATATTTGTAGCTTCACTATGGCATTTCTGGGTGCATTACAGCTGGAACAGGTATACCACTTTCAAAGTGGTATACCTGATCCAGAACTGTCACCTGAGCGCTAGAATGCACCTGATTTATCACCCGCTGTTTCATAAACATCATGAAAAAAATTTAAATTTGGTGTAAAATAAATGTTACCCTTGCAGACTGCCTTGCCATACTGCTTTGGCCGTCCCAGTTATGTTTAAACAGATTGATAGTTAATTGTTTGAAAACTTGCTTTGAAACCCGATTTCGGGTAATAAAAAATCTAGAATTAGTATGGAGAGTTTACAGAGCAAGATCATTCAAGAGGTTCAACGGTCACCTCCTCATAGACACTTTGTGACAGCCCAGATAAACCAAATGAATGGTTGGGCTTTATCAATTCCCCATGATAGTTGTATGTGTTGGGAAATTTGTCTTACATGCACAACATAAATACTAAAATTCTCAAACACGTCTTTTTCTCTCAGTCACAAAACTGCAAAGAAGTGGACGTCCTTTGTCTACATCACACACCAATGAAAGCTTCATTGTAAACAATGCCCTGTGGAAGTGGATGATGAATGCCACACAACTTTAGGCATGTTTAAAGGAGGTGAGAGACAACGAAATGTCATGTCAGACCATTAATACCTGTTTACATCAGGGTGGTTTGCGTGCCAGGCAACCTGACCATACCACTAGGCACAGGCATCATCGTCTTGCATGGGCCAGGGAGCATCTACACTGGACAAGGGACCAGTGGTCCTCAGTGCTGTTCAGTGATGAAAGTCAATTCACTCTGAGCAAAAATAATAGCCATCAATGATGCTGGAGACATCAAGAAGAGTGCTATGCATCAGCCAGGTCAGGTACCGGTCAGATACCCTTGCTTGTCGTCTAGCTCGCAGACCATTCAGATGGTTACAAATGGTAATACTTTGGTGCCTCTCAATTCCCTTTAATATGCCTGGAATTGTGTGGTATTCATCATCCAGTTCCGCAGGACACTGGTTACAATGAAGCGGTCATCAGAGTATGATGTAGCTGAAAGACGTCCACTTCTTTGCCTTTCTGTGACTCTTCCTGTCTTTCTGTCTCAGTTGCAACCTGCAGATGACACTCGTGACACTCTAAGCTCAGTGGCCACTTCCATCTGAGAACATCCTGCTTGAAGTGTCACAATGGCGAGGTACTGTTGATCAATCGTAAGGTGTTCTCTTGGTCTCATGATATCAAAATGTGAACAACATGATGAGGAGAACTGTTTAAATTCCAATTCAAATTGATTCCCTATAAGTATTGGGCAAATCAGAGATCAAACACCTGTTGGGAATTTTGCCATTAAGTTCCTTGTTGGAGATCAGGAAGTTGTGCAAAAAGTATTGAAACATTGAACAATTGGGCATGTGCATTCTAAAGTTCAGAGATGGTCTCATTTAGTTAATTTAAAACAAAAATTGCAAGACATTTTTTGTTCATCCTCAAATTTCAACCAAAAGCCAAATGTCCCTAACTTTTTGTAAATAGTGCATGTCATTTTTTCTGTATGTAATAAATGAAAGCATTATCAATAAACATATCCCCTTTAAGCATAGTCAAGGCCAAAGAGAAAAACCCTGATAAGAGATGATCAAATACTTTTTTGATTCCTCAAAATGCAGAACTGCCATAAGTAATTTCTGGGCCCCATATAGTTAAAAGAGCTGGGTCCCCTCCCCATCAACCCGGCCATGTAACAGCAGGTCCCTTTAAAAACATTTGATACATTTGAAACATGTGATCAGTATTACCCTGATAACACCCCTGTTAATCTCTATCTGAGGATCTGAAGCCTGGTGAATTGATTCCAATATTTTGTCTCATGACATATGTACAGAATAATAAGTTTACATGTGTTCATGTCATACAAAATATGCAGCAAACAACAAAATTAATCTACATAATTATTTTCATGTATTATTCATGTTTCGTAATGGTAGACACAATTGATTGGTATAAATGGGTTTTATTGTGTTGTGTTAGTCAAAGCAGATTAAGATTGACTACCATCAAGTATGCTGTCATAAAGTTGTTCCTCATTTTGTTTACCTCCAATTTTCCAGCAGCTCCTTCTAACTGTTATATGTAAGGACTTGCTTTATTTGTATTAGCTTTCGGCTTCATTTTCTTAAATCTTCATGTAATCTTATGTTGACATTTTGGGGCCTCAGAACCAATTACTAGTTTTCCATAGAGTTATGGTCTCAACATACAATGGTTTCAACATACAATGGTTGTCCTGGAACCAATTAATATTGTATGTTGAGAGACTGCTGTATACTTCCTCTGAATTTGAGTCTAAATTAGAGCCAGAGTGCATTTCTCAGCAAAATTATAAAGTAATATTCTAAATGCTGAATTATGGTACCAAGAAAAGTCATGTTTACAATTAGTAAATGGTGCCATTAAAAAAAAAGACAACTCATCCTGAAAAAAAAATCCTCTACAGCAACAGAATAATGAGAACATTATAACTCTTGTAAGGTGGCGCTGTAAAAAACATAAACAAAAAAATAAAAATAATCTAGACCTCAAAGTGTTACTGAGGTTAATTCAGTCCAAATGGTAGCACGATCTTTAAATGTGGCCTTGCATGCGGTGATCGTATAATGATATATACCAGGTCTAAACAGGCAGTACAGTAAGTGCAATACAGTTAAATCCAGTGACTCACATATGATGTCTGCCCTGATTGGAGTATTTCACTTTTCCCAACTTTTTCATGTGTACCAGACCGATATAATGACTTCTGTTAACCTTGAATTTTGTCTGCAAAATTTGCTGCTCGGACATAACGGTCTCTTGACTTATCCAGCACTTTCCCTTCTTTATCACAACTATGCAAACTTCGCTATCCAAATTCTGTGCCTGTTGCTGCCCAATCACCTATTATGTTACCTGCTGTGATGTACAATGCCCCTCAAATGCTCTGTTTAAAAAACAAAATATGTGCAATAGCTATAGTAACTATTTAGAGAAGTACCAAGCAGACAGTATTCCTGAACACAGTAGTACTTGATAAGCAATCACTAGAGATGGGCGAATTGATTCTAACGAAGTGGAAATTCGTTAGAATTTCCAGGAAAACTTTCGGTTCGGTAACGAAGTCGAACTTTGGGGTACTTCGGTGAACGAAGTGTGCTTTTGATTGATAAAATGGCTGCGAGCACATGGCGCTACATGGGGCAAAGCACTCTGGGAGAAGAAGGGCATAGCCTCCATGACATGTGCAGAGATGAAGCCATCAGGGGACCGGCGGGATTCTGTGACGTCCCCTGCACTATTAAGTCCGGGCGTGAAGCCAGGAGTCACACTCCTCTCACTGTGCTCATCAGGGAAGGTGCTGCCGGGGAACTGATACTATTACTAAGAATGATTTTTATATAAGCGATTTCTGTGGGGTTGTCTAAGCTTGTCTCAGAGACTGTTTCCTCTTAATGTCTAATTTTTAATTTTTGGGGGTATTGGATCTGAAATCCAGTGTGCGTCCACTGCAGCTGCAAATACATTCAATATCCAAGTGGGATCTAAGCCAGTTCCTGTTGCATTCATTTAAATACCACTTAAATACCACTTCATTTTTGGCTGCTCAATTCTATTGCGCAATTTACATCCAGGGGTTAATTAAGCGTTGTTTTCTGGGTGTGACCACAAGAAACCTTTTAAAGCCAAAATATTAAATTTTTCCTACCTAATTAAACAAGCAAAGTTAATTACAACTGTATTCTTGGTTCTGGTTGGTAGAAACACGCAATTGTAACACCTACAAGCTATATTTTGTGGGGCCCTCAATCTTTGGCGCAATTTACATCCAGGGGTTAATTAAGCTTGTTTTGCTGGCGTCCTGACAAAAATAAACCCGT
Source organism: Phyllomedusa bahiana (assembly GCA_025379985.1). Classification (NCBI taxonomy): domain Eukaryota; kingdom Metazoa; phylum Chordata; class Amphibia; order Anura; family Hylidae; genus Phyllomedusa; species Phyllomedusa bahiana. Next base: position 26,807 of record JAODAL010005596.1, read on the forward strand.
CTTTTTCAACGCCAAAATATTTATAAATTTTTCCTGTTAGCCTAATTCACAAGCAAAAGGTTAATTACAACTGTATCTCTTTGTTGTGCGTAGAAAAAACGAAAATTGTAAACACGCTACAAAAGCTACTATTTTGTGCGGCTCAATTCTTTGGCGCAATTTACATCCAGGGGTTACATTAGCTTGTTTGCGGGCGTGCTGACAAAAATAAACCGTCTTTTTCACGCCAAAATATAAAAATTTTTTTCCTGTAGCCTAATTCACAAGCAAAGGTTAATTACAACTGTATATCTTGTTGTGTGGCGTAAAAAAACACGCAATTGTAACCACGCTACAAAGCTACTATTTTGTGCGGCTCAATTCTTTGGCGCAATTTACATCCAGGGGTTTTTAAAGTGTTGTTTTGCTGGCTTTTGCTGACAAAAATAAACCGTCTTTTTTTCTACGCCAAAATATATAAACTATTCCTGTAGCCTAATTCACAAGCAAAGGTTAATTACAATCTGTATTTTCTTGTTTGGGGCGAGAAAACACGAAATTTTGTAACACGCTACAAAGCTACTATTTTGTGCGGCTCAATTCTTTGGCGCAATTTACCATCCAGGGGTTAATTTTAAGCGTTGTTTTGCTGCGTGCTGACAAAAATAAACCGTCTTTTTCAACGCCAAAAATATATAATTTTTCCTGTAGCCTAATTCACAAGCAAAGGTTAATTACAACTGTATATCTTGTTGTGTGCCGTAGAAAACACCCCAATTGAAACACGCAACAAAGCTACTATTTTGTGCGTCTCAATTCTTTGGCGCATTTACATCCAGGGGTTATAACAGTTTTTTGCTGGCGTGTGACAAAAAAAAACCGTCTTTTCAACGCCAAATTATAAATTTTTCCTGTAGCTAATTCCAGCAAGGTTAATTACAACTGAATCTCTTGTTGTGTGGCGAAGAAAACAGCAATTGAACACCTACAAAGCTACTATTTTTGCGCTATTCTTTCCCAATTTAAATCCAGGGTTAATAAGCTTGTTTTGCTGTCGTGTCAAAATAAACCGTCTTTTTCAACGCCAAAATAAAAATTTTTCCTTAGCCAAATTTAAGCAAAGGTTAATTACAACTGTATCTCTTGTTGTGTGGCGTAGAAACACGCAATTTTTAACACCCCTAAAAAGCTACTTTTTTGTGCGGCTCAATTCTTTGGCGCAATTTACATCCAGGGGTTAATTAAACGTTGTTTTGCTGGTATGCTGACAAAAAAAACCCGTCTTTTTCAAACGCCAAAATATATAAATTTTTCCTGTACCCTTTAATTCATGTCCGAAGGTTAATTAACCCTGTTTGTGCTTTTAAATTTAGAAAAAACACACAGTGTTTTTAAATGGCACATACAAGTCAATTTTTTTCCCTGGCCATTTGGGGAGCGCAATTTATATCCAATTACCAAGCTTGTTACTGGGTTCATTTGGAGTCAAAAACAGGGTGTATATTTTTTCTATAACAGATATCATCTCAAACAGTGTCTGAAACATTTTAGAACAAACAGTATGTCAGACAGAGAGGTGGCAGCTCTGCACCTGTGAGTGGCAGTGGCACAAACATCTTGGAACAGGCCCAGGTCGCAGCACAGCAAGGGGACTCGTAGCAGGGGTCCACTCGTGAGGCCACAACTGCCGCGGGTCATCTAGCGGCCGTGTGTTGTTTCAGCAACCCAAGGGTCCTTTTCATCCTCCAGATGACATCTGACAACCCCTGCCAAGAGTCGGTGGGAACCTCAGACCAACCCTTAGTTGGCATGGCCCGGGAGCGGGTCAGCGGTCCTCACCTGTCCTCAGCCCGCTTCTGTCCCACCCGGGTTCCCTCAGCCAGGATCTACTATGTGGTCTGGGGCTCAGCGCCACTATATAGTGAGGATGAACAATTTGAGGAGGGCAGTCAGCAGCTACTTGGCAGCGAGAAAGGGGGCCATATCCCCTGCTTCTTGCAGTAGGCAGCAAAGTATAGATGTGGAGAGTGGCATGGGAGGTAAATTATGTGAGGGGTCAGCCTCGGCATACCAAGACCGGGATGAGGACACCCAGTGACGATGAAACACAAATAGATGATGATGTAGCCGACCGCACTTGGGAGCCGGGTGAGGCAAGGGTTTCATCATAGTCAGGAAAGAAGGGCGTCAGCTTGCCCCGTAGCAGCAGCGCAGCCAGCAAGTGGGTCGTGTGGCCGTGAGTCAACAGGGTAGCAGCAGTGTGAGGTCGGGAGCCAAGGGGCCACGGGGTAAAAAACCCACTTCGTAGGTCCAGAAAGTAGCGGCATAGGGGCTCAGCGAGGCAGCGGTGGCAGTAGTCACTCAGTGCGGAGTGTTGGCGGTAAAATCCGATACTCGGCGGTTTGGCAGTTCTTTGCTAAGACACCGGAGGAGCCAAAATAGGGGTAATGTAGAATCTGTGGGCAGAAAAGTGAAGCGTGGCCAGGAAGCTAACGTTGCACCAGGGCCCTCATCAACAAGTGCAGCGTCACCATCCGGTTTGGCCTGGGAGAAACGTGGCTCAATGTGGTGGTCCATCCTCGCCGCCGCAGCAACAACAGCAGCAGCCCCCAGGGGCCCTCGCATGCCATGCAGCCAGTCAAGGTTTCCCCACCTCTGCAAGGGAGCTGTTTCTTCTTTGACATCATCTGCCGGGCCCAGATGCTCCTGCTCCTCGCTACTCATGGCACCAGCGTCTTTTCAGCGAGGCGATTGCAAAGAGACAACCAGTATGGTCCAACCATCCTAAGGTGCAGCAGCTGCCCGGGTGCTCCCTGTCCAATTGTTGGTATTGCAGTCCCTCCCTTTCCAAATGGTGGACCCCAGCACCATTCAAAAGAACTAATGGCTTGTCCCGAGCCAGATGGAGAGTTCCAAAAGGCCGTAATTTCTTTTCCAAAAAGGGCATACCAGCACTTCATAAATATGTAAACAAAAGGTGGGTCAGTCCTTGAGCTTATCGGTTTGTTTCCAAGGTGCACGGCAGCGCAGGCGTCTGGAGCTGTAACTACGGTCAGGGCCAGTACATGTCCTTTACGGCCCACTGGGTGAAATGTGCTTCCTGCCCAGGCACACCAACAACTTGGACAGGAGACGCCGCTTTCTCCTCCAGTTGTCAAACTGCTGCACCTGCGCAAATGTCCGCCTCCTCCCCCTTTCCCACCATCCCCCACCATCTCAGCCTCCACAAGTACTACTCCAATCATACCACATGTGTGGGCACAGCGGTGTTCACGCAGTTCTACACCTGGCTGGGCCTCAGCGAACGAAAGTCACACAGGGGAGGAACTGCTCCGCGTCTTTGCAGCAAGAAATCGATGTGTGGCTTTCTCCGCGCCAACTTCAAATTTCGGAACCAATGGTGACGGACAATGGGAGGAACATGGTTCCGCGCAGCACTGAGGAGGGATGGTCCATGCGCCCTGCATGGCGCACGTGTTCAATCTGGGTTTTGAAAAGGTTCCTGAAGTCTTTCCCCCCGATCTTCAGAACATTCTGAAAATGGGCCAGGAACTGTGCATGCACTTTATCCATTCGTTTCAAAGCCGGAACACCCTCCTCGAGTTGCAGCGGCAGAACGCCTCCCCAACACACTCTGATATGCGATGTTTCCACCCGCTGGAAATTTCCAGCCTGCACATGTGGACCGACTGTATGAACAGGAAAAAGGGCCCTTAACGATTTTTTGTTTATCCAGGCAGACAGAAGTACTCCCTGTGTAACTTTGATGTCAGCCAGTGGCAGCTCATGTGTGACACCTGCCGTTTGTTGAGGCCATTCAAGGAGGCGACGTTATTTGTCAGTCGCCAGGACTAGGGATGAATAACGTCATTCCCTGCTTATGTCCTGGAACAGATGCTGAAAAATCTGTCTGGGCAGGGGACTGGGGACGTGGCGACTACATCTCGTGGCCACATGAGTCCGGGTGGGGACTGAAAGGAGAGGAGGAGGAGGACATTGGAGCAGAAGCATTGTCTGGTGAAATGAGTGGATTTTCTACCCAGGTTAAAGAGAGGAGGAGCAGGAGCAGCTGGAGGAGGTGGATGGAGATGAGGGAAAACGAGGCAGATGACCCCAAGCACCGTGGCTTATTAGTGGAAATGGAGGCAGGGAGCCCCTCGGAGTCACTTGTGCAGATGGCCCGCAGCATTTCTTTTGCCTGGCTAGTGAAAGCCGAATAGTCAGCATCTGGCAGAGGAATGACTTTTTGGCTTCCACCCTATTGGACCCTCGCTACGGTGCAAAATGGGAGCCTTTTCCCAACTATTGAAGGGAAGACAAACTCAAATCTATAGGGAATCCTCCGTAATCAGTTGGCCGCTGCCTATGTGCGGCATCGTCCCTCCTCTGACAGGTCTGACCGGGGGGTTCTTCAGCGCTCACGTACTACTGCCGCGGCTGCTGGGGAATGTGGGGGGGGAGGAGCAGTACCCGCTCCATCAGTAGTAACCTAAGTCTGGAGTCACTGATGAGGCAGCTTCCTTCACCCGCCTAGTGAGGAGGGCAATCGGCCAGCACAGCAGCAGCAAACAGGACCTGGAGCAGTCCCTGAACCAACAGGTTGTGGCCCTACTTGGACAGCACTCTGCCCCTCAGTTAAAGATCCGCTGGACTACTGGGTCAGCCAAAATGGATGTTGGCCGCAACTTGCCGAGTTTGCAGTGGAGAAGTTCCTGCCCGGCCAGTAGTGTGGCATCAGAGCGGGGTGTTTCAGTGCCCGGGGGGGGCCATCGTTACCCCAAGGAGAACCCGCTTGTCCACAGGAACTGTGGAACGACCCGACCTTTGTCAAGATGAATCAGGCTGGGATCGGCCAGGATTTCCACACACCAATGCCTTAGGCGTCCCGTCTGGGTTCAAACTAAACCCCTCAGCCACTATTCTGATGCCGCCACCCGCCTGATGCCCCAAACATCTGCTGACAGTTTCTCCATCTGCCTACCACCAAATTTTACCAGGGACTGGTATTGCCAACCACCCTCAACACTCTGTCTTGTTCCACTCTATGACCTCATGCTGCCATGCTGTTTCTGTTGCCGTGACATCCACACTGTGTCATTGTGCCACTGTCTGACCTTTATGCTGCTGCTGTGGCTGCTGCCATGTCCTCCACACTGTGTCATTGTGCCACCCGCCTGACCTCATGCTGCTGCCGCCGTGACCTCCGCTCTCAGTCATTGTGCGACTCTGTGGCTTTCCTCCTTTTTGCCCCTCCAGAATGTCATTGTGCCACTTTTCTGACCTCATGCTGGCTGCTGTGACTGCTGCCATGTATTCCACACTGTGTCATTTTGCCACTGCCTGACCTCATGCCCGCTGCTGTTGTGATCTCCGCTCTCAGTCATTGTGCCACTCTGTGGCTTCCTCCTGTTTTGCCACCTCCAGAAAAGTCATTAATGCCCCTCTCTGACCTCAAGCTGCTGTTTTGACTCCTGCCGTTCCCTCCCCATGTGTCCATTGTGCCACTGCCTGACCTCTGCTGCTGCCGCTGTGACCTCCGCCCCTCAGTCCCTTTTGCCATTCTGTGGCTTCCTCCTTTTTTTGCCACCTCCAGAATGTCATTGTGCCACTGCCTGATCTCATACTGCTGCGCGGCCGTGACCTCCACACTGTGTGATTGTGCCCTCTGTGCCCCAATACTGTTTTGCCGCCCCCAGAATGTCATTGTGCCACTGCCTGACCTCATTACTGCTGTGCTGTGACCTCCACAATGTGTGATTGTGCCACTCTGTGGCCTAATACTGTTTTGCCGCCTCCAGAATGTCATTGTGCCTCTGCCTGATCTCATACTGCTGCCGCCGTGATCTCCACACTGTGTGATTGTGCCACTCTGTGGCCTAATACTGTTTTGCCGCCTCCAGAATGTCATTGTGCCACTGCCCGACCTATACTGCTGCCTGCCTTGTGACCTCCACTCTGTGTGATGGTGCCACTCTGTGGCCTAATACTGTTTTGCCGCCTCCAGAATGTCATTGTGCCACTGCCTGATCTCATACTGCTGCGGCCGTGACCTCCACACTGTGTGATTGTGCCACTCTGTGGCCTAATACTGTTTTGCCGCCTCCAGAATGTCATTGTGCCATTGCCTGACCTTATTACTCTGCCACGCCCCCCTTTATTCCTGCCGTCCTATCTGTTTTGCCGCCTCCAGAATGTCATTGTGCCAGCCTGATCTATACTGCTGCGGCCGTGACCTCCCACTGTGTGATTTTGCCCATCGTGCCTATACTGTTTTTGCCGCTCCAGAATGTCATTGTGCCACTGCCTGACCTCATACGCGCCGCCGTGACCTCACACTGTGGATTGGCCCCTCTGTGCCTAATACTGGTTTCGCCTCCAGAATGTCATTGTGCACTGCCTATCTCATGCTGCTGCTGTGACTCACACGTATCATTGTGCCACCGTGGCCTAATACTGTTTGCCCCCAGAATTCATTGTGCCATTGCCTGACCTCATACTGCTGCCGCCCTGACCCCTCTCATCTTGTGCCACTCTGTGGCTTCCTCGTGTTTTGACCTCCAGAATGCATTGTGCCCCCTGACCATGCTGGGGCTGCCGCCGACCTCCACACTCTGTCAATGTTGCCACCTGAGCTCTCAGCTTGGTTTTTTCTCCAGCTTTCGCTGCCATGACTTTATCAGGCTACATTCCCGCTTGAGTTTTTTGGTCAGTTTTGGCCCTCTTAAGTGCCCAGGGAATTTATAGTGAAGCGATTCTAAGAGTGGCGGCAGTCATCTGCGTGTCATACTAAAACACAACATTGTTATAAGACCAAACCAAGCTCCCTCTGCATATTTAAGCATTGGCACAACATTCTACAGCACCCTGCACTCTGTGCAGCCCGGAAATGCTGCTTTTTAACGCGATTCATGCCGAAGTAATTCAGACCGAATTTATTTTTGTCGGAAAATTCGGCGAAGTGACCGAATCGAATTTTTGAGAAATTCGCCCATCTCTAGCAATCACCCCAAAAATAATATTGGCAAACATAGTGCATTATTTTCTGCTCCAGATATTAGCTGGACTCCAGACAGTAAGGGTGCTTTGTATGAACTTGGCGCACACAGGACAGATCTAAAAAGCTTTAGAGCAGTGTAGAATGTGACAGTATGTATGAATCTGTAGTATTGCGGTTCATACATTTGCCGCATCGTAGGTGGTAATGTTGGGGTGAAGCCTAATTATGCTGCATTGTAAGTGCAATCAAATAAATCCCAAAAGGAAGACTTCCAGAACGCAAAATATATAAAGCACACTTTTATTCAAAAAATAATTAAAAAGGTTAAACGTTAGCCAACATGTTTCCTAATAGTCTAGGTGTTTCGAGCTGACTCCATAGGCTCTTAATCGTGCGTTTTATATATATTTTTACCCTCATCTGTGGTTGGATTCCTCTTCCCTGCACCATGGACTATGTTTATTCAAGTTGAATTCAAGTCACACAGGTGAGCTGCCTATTTTTGCATTGTTCCATTGTAAGTGCAATGGTTGATGAGCTAGAAAAGACTGTACAGAATTTCTGACAGCTTGGACCATGCTAGCTAATGTTGATTATCAAACTATATGCAATTAAATAATTAAAAAATAAGATAAAATGAAAGAACCTGTCACATAGATTATGTCCCCTTGCTGAGGACAGCACAAGCTAGTGTCAGACCTGCTGCTTCCAGCGCTGTGTCCCTTATTCTGTAAGATGCTGTAGTTGTAGAGTTTTTAATGCTCAAACTTGCAGTTTTCAGCCAGAAAAGAGTCATAAAAAGAGTCCATTTAATTCATGACCCGCCCACCTTAGGCTAGCCCCGCCCACCTCACAACTGATTAATCTATTATTTTGAGTAGGTAGAAGCATGGGAATAACTGCCAGGTGGGTGGGTTTAGTCTGTGGTGGGCGGGGCTAACACCTGCTCATGAATAAGCTGGACTCTTTTCTGGCTGCAGGATGCCAGATTTGAGCATTAAATACTCTGAAACTGCAGCATCTTACAGAATAAGGGACCCAGTGCTGGAAACAGCAGGTCTGACACTAGCTTTTGCTGCTCTCAGCAAGGGGGCATAATCTATTTGACAGGTTCCTTTTAATATAAAATTATATAATTAAAAAAATATTAATATCAAATATTAAATGATAAATTATGGAATTAATGATCATTTAACAAATATAAAATTAGAAAACCAATACAGCATCTACCATAATTCCCATTATTATAGTATTATCAGTGATTACAAGCACATCACAGCAGTCTAGAAGCAAAAGAAAAGCATTAGAATAGCATGTCAGTAAATAGAATGTAACGGGTGAGCGGAGAGAGCAGGAAGTGGACCCACTGGACCACTGCCGGGCTTGCTCCATGGGGGCATAACTAAGTGGCCGTCGGGCATCTTCACAGAACCTTTGATGGTAAGGATGGCTTACCCCAACAGCCACCAGGTGCTGCCTTATAGCAGTCCCCAGCAGTGGCAGCTGACCAGACAGGCCAGAAGTGCCAAAGCTAGGCACCAACAGAATAGGAACAAAGATAAGGCAGACTAGGTACAGATATGTGCAGGTACAAACAGACCAAGACAGGACAAAACAGATGCCAAACAGGAGGATTAAACGTAAGGCAAAGGAACAATACATAGACAAACTGGAAACAACACCAAGAACATAAGCAGAGACTTAAGCTAAACTCAGCATTGGAACCAAGGCCCACGACATGGAAAAGACAACTCAGGCAGAGGAACAAGCAAGGAAATCACAGACAAAGGCCACAGGACACAAGGAGGACCCAATATAGAGACTAAACCAAATATAGAGTATGCCACCAAGGCACAAAACAAGACAGTGTGTGCACACCAGATGCTAACAAAACAAGATCAGAAAACACACAGCAACAACAGCACATGAGCCAATGACACAACATGCAATAACAAGGATCAGGCTGTGAGTGTGGGGAAGAGCAGGCTTATAAACCCACACAGGTGGAAGGGGCTTGGTAGAGGAAGCCCAACCCCGCTGACTACTGTGGGAATAAGTGAGTGAAGATGTGGCCGCCGCCCCCCCTCTATAGGGAGTGACAAGGAAAACAGGGGCAGCAGCCAAGACGGAGGAGCAGCTATGGCCTGCAAGGGAAAAAAGCCACACAGCACGCAGGCGGTCAAGCAGCGGCCGACAGGAAGCACACGGCGACAGCAGAGGCCGTGAGCGAAGGACTGGAACGCCGGCACGTACCATGACAGTACCCCATCCCTTAAGCCCCTCTCCTCCTCCAATCCCACAAAATGAAATTTCACCTGGTCTGGGGACCGAAACACTCCGGGGCAACACTAACAACAAACTAAAGGCTGCATAGCCAGTACTGGGAATACTTAGGAAATGGAGGTGCACAGGGGGAACAAACAGGGCATAGGCTATGGGGGGGGACTATGGCTGGGACCATAAGTAGGCGGCACGCTCAGGGCGGGACCATGAAAGCTAAAGGATGCTCTAGGCGGGACCATGAGCCAGCGGGACAGGGATACTCGACACTCTGGGCGAACATGAGCCAGCGGACAGGGATTACCTGACACTCTGGGTGAATTGATCCAGCGGACAGGGATACTGACATATCTGGGCGAAACCTTGGGCCAGCGTCAGGATACTGACACTCTGGTGCGGAACCATGAGCCAGGCGGACAGGGATACTGACACTCTGGGCGAACCCTTGAGCCAGCGGACAGGGATACTGAACCTGGGCGAACCATGAGCCAAGCGGGACAGGGATACTGACACTATGGGCGAACATGAGCAGTGGACAGGGAATACTGACCAATCTGGGGGAACATGAGCCAGCGGACAGAAGTAGACACTTGGCGTGCGAAACCATGAGGCCAGCGGACAGAAAGGGACACTCTGGAGAACCATGAGCAAGCGGACAGACAGACACTCTGGGCGAACCATGAAGCCAACGCTGGACAGACAGGAACACTCTAGGCGGCAATGAGCAGCGGACGACAGACACTCTGGCGAACCATGGAGCCAACGGACCAGAAGAACACTCTGGGACACCATGAGCCAACGGGAAGACAGGGACATCTGGACGAACCATGTGCCAGCGGACAGACAGACACTCTGGGCGAACATGACGCCAGCGGACGACGTACTGTTTATTCCCCTCTGTTTCTGATTTGTGGGCTTTGGCGTTCTGTTTTTGGTATTTACCGGAACTGTCTTACTATTTTACTTCCTGATGGACCCAGCATTTAGACAGGAGCAGGGGAACTGTCGCCCTGTTGCCGTCTGTCGCCTAGGGCAGCACGTCAAGCAGGCAGGGACAGTGGGCTGGGTTCCAGTTAGGGCGCACTGCACCTCCCTTGACGTGACAACTATCCTAACTCTGTAAATACCCGATTGAGAATGGAATTTACCTTAGATGCTGTATTGGTTTAAATAATTTATATTATTTAATTTTATATAAATTTTATAGGAGATAATTTTATATATTTGGGAGATTATAAAATGCAAAGGGGTTGTCTCAATCTCACATCAGGTTGCATAAGAGCAAAGCAGCATAATTTTATTCATGCATCCTACTCACTTCCTGGTCAAGCTGTCTGTTTAATTAGCGTATTAGCTTCCATAATAGTAAGATCTTGCTAATTAGATAAACAGTCTCTGCTACCAGGTCCAGAGAGTTCAGAGCTAACTAAAGTTAAAAGTAGTAATAAGTAGTCTTTTATCTGAAAGATCAGATAAAACACAAGCTCTTAGGCTGTGGAGTCTTGTGCCACTACTCTGTGTGATGATGTCACTCCCTGCTATCAGATAGAACAAAACATGCAGTGGGGAAAGCAAAAAAAACAGGTCAGTCACTAGAGAATCCAGAGAGCCCTCAAAAGGTGATAAAAATCATTTGTGCTTCAACAAAAAAAAAAGATGAACAAAGCAATTTATTTGGGAAAACGTCTTAATTTATGTATTCCAACATGTTGAAAGACTATTCATTTTGTTCGTGAGACAACCCCTTTAATTATTAATTTAATATTTCTTAAAGGATTTTTTTTTACTGTCAGCTACTTTATGCTGCCCGAACGATTGGCAGCATGAAATAGCTGCAGGTTACCTGATCCTAACCCTGTGTGTTTTACCCGAAATGCTGCAGCGCCCCCAGGTAAAATACCCGGGGAAGTTGTCCCGGGTGCAGGATGAAGCCGCTGTGTGTTTTACCAGGGAATGCTGCAGTGTTTCGGGTAAAACACACAGGGTTAGGATCAGGTAACCTGCAGCTATTTCATGCTGCCAATCGTTCGGGTAGCATAAAGTAGCTGACAGATTCCCTTTAAGAAATATTAAATTAATATTAAAGGGGTTGTCTCACTACAAAGAATAGCTTTCAACATGTTATTCCCACCCCACCTTGGGAATAATGGCCTTAGCTAATTGTCCGGCTTCCAGCCACCACTCAAAATGCAAGCACTGATCTAAATTTTTATTATATATAGGCCTAGTAGCTTTATAATTAGAGATGGGCGAATTTCTCAAAAATTCGATTCGGTCACTTGCCGAATTTCTCCGACAAAAATTGTTTTGTTCCGAATTACTTTCGGAATGAAATCGCGTAAAAAGCAGCTATTTCCAGTGCTGCACAGAGCCTGCAGGGTGCTTGTGAGAAACAATTGTGCCATGCTCTTAAATATGCCAGAGGGAGTTGGTTTGGTATTCATTACAATGTGTTGTTTTTGTTTAGCAGATAGACTGCCGCCACTCTTAGAATCGCTTCACTATAAAAATTCCCGGGCACTTAAGAGGGCAAATCTGACCAAAAACTCAAGCGGGAATGTAGCCTGATAAAGTCATGCCAGCGAAAGCTGGAACACAAAACAAGCTTGAGAGCTCAGGTGGGCAACATTAGTGACAGAGTGTGGAGTTGACGGCGGTAGCCATGCCGCTATGTGGTAGGCAGTGGCACAATGACATTCTGGAGGTGGCAAACACGAGGAAGCACAGAGTGGCACAATGACTGAGAGCGGAGGTCACAAGCTGCAGGCAGTTGGAGGTACAGGCAGTGGCACAATTGACATTCTGGAGGCGGCAACAAAACAGTATTAGGCCACAGAGTGGCACAATGACACATTGTCGAGCGGTCACGACAGCAGAAGCATGAGATCAGGCGAGTGGGGTGCGGGGGCACAACTGACTTCTGTGAGGCGGGCAAAACAGTATTAGGACACAGAGTGGCACAATCACACAGTGTGGTGGTCATGGCGCCAGAGTATGAGATCAGTTAGTGGGCACAATGACATTCTGGACGGCGGGCAAAACAGTATTATGGCCACAGAGTGCAAATTTTTTTTTTTTCACACAGTGTGGAGGTCACGGTGGCGGCAGCTAGTATGAGATCAGGCCGTGGCCCAATGACATTATGGAGGCGGCTAACGTATTAGGCCAACTGAGTGGCACAATCACCACAGCGTGGAGGTCACGGCCGGCAGCTCAGTATGAGATTTCAGCTTGTGGCACAATGACATTCTGGAGGCGGCAAACAGTATTAGGCCACAGAGTGGCACAAATTCACCACAGTGTGGAGGTCAAGGCCACGCAGCAGTATGTGATCAGGCAGTGGGCACAAGGACATTCTGGGAGGCGGCCAAAACAAGTATTAGGCACAGAGTTGCACATTCACACAGTGTGGAGGTCACAACAGCAGCAGCATGAGGTCAGGACAGTGGCACAATGGACATTATCGGGAGGCGGGAAAACAGTTATTAGGCACAGAGTGGCACATTCACACAGTTGTGGAAGTCACTGATAGCCAGCAGCATGAGATCAGGGCAGTGGCACAATGTCATTATGGAGGTGGGAAAAAACAGGAGGAAGCACAGAATGGCACAAAGACTGAGGAGAGGAGTGTCACGGCAGCGGCAGAGCATAGATGTCAGGCAGAGGCTCAATGACAGTGTGGAGGGCTACGGCCAGGAGTCTCAGCAGCAGCATGAGGTCAGAGAGTGGCACAATGACATTCTGGACGGTGCAAAACAGGGGAAGCCCACAGGTTGCACAATGGACTGATAGCGGAGGTCACGGCCGGGCAGCAGCATGAGGTCAGGCATGTGGCACAATGACACAGTGTGGAGGGACCATGGCGCAGCCACTGCAGCAGAATGAGGTCAGACAGTGGACAATGACACAGTGTGGATGTCACGGGCAACATGCAACAGCAAGCAGCAGCATGAGGTCATAGAGTGGCACAATGATAGAGTGTTGAGTAAAGCGTGGTCGGCCAATACCTGTCCCTGGTGGTAATCTGGTGGTAGGCAGATGGAGAAACTGTCAGCAGAGGTGTGTGGCATCAGGGGGTGGCAGGACTGGCATCAGAAAAGTGGATGATGGAAGGTAGTTTGACCCAGACTGACGCCATATGGCATTGGTGTGTGGAAAAATCCTGGATGAATCCACGCCTGATTCATCTTGACAAAGGTCAGTCGTTCCACATTTCCCATGGAGACAGCGGGTTCTCCTTTGGGGTACACGATTGGGCCCCCGCCGCACTTGAACACCCGCCTTCTTGAATGCCACACTACTGGTCGGGCAGCGACTTGCTTCTCCACTGCAAAACTCTGGCAAGTTGCTGGCCACACATCCGTTTTGCTGCCCAGTAGTCCAGTGGATCTTCTAAACTGAGGTGGTCGAGTTCTAGTGTCTCCAAGTAGGCCACAACCTGTTGGGTCTGGGGACTGCTCCAGGTCCTGCTGTGCTTGCTTGTTGGCGACTGCCCATCTCACTTAGGCGGGTGAAAGGAAATAGCTGCTCATCAGTGAGACTCCAGACTGTAGGTTGCATACTAATGGAGCTGGTACTGCTCCTACCATCCCACCTTCCCCCAGCAGCCGCGCGCAGTAGTAGTGAGCGCTTGAGGAACCGCCGGTCAGAACCTGTCAGAGGGGGACGATGCCGCACTTAGGCAGCGGCAACTGATTACGGAGGATTTCCCTTATAGTATTTGAGTTTGTCTTCCCCTCTCTCAATAGTGGGAAAAAGGCTACATTTTGGACCGGTAGCGAGGGTCCAATAGGGTGGAGAGCCAGAGTCATACCTCTGCCGGATTGCTGACTATTCGGCTGTCACTAGCCAGGCAAATTGCATGCTGCGGGCCATCTGCACAAGTTGACTCAGAGGGCTCTCCTGCCTCCATTTTCCACTTTATAATACCACGCGGTGTTGCTTGGGGGTCATCTGCTCATCTTCCTCATCTCCATCCACCTCCTCCAGCTGCTCCTGCTCCTCCTCTGCTTGTCTACTGGGTAGGAAAATCCACTCATTGCACCAGACAATGCTTCTGCTCCAATTGTCCTCGTCTCCATTTCAGTCGGCTCGCCTACCGGATCATGTAAACCACGAATGATGTGTCGCCAAGTCTCACTAGTCCATGCCAGACAGATTTTCGCATCTGTCGTTCCAGGACATGAAGCATTGAATGACGTTATTCATCCGTAAGTCCTGGCGTGACAAATTACGTCGCCCCTCCTCGGTATGGCTCAACAATGGCAGGTTGATCCGCATGAGCTGGCCCCCCCACTGGCTTGACATCCACAAAGTCTATCAAACAGGGCGGAGTCCTTCAGTTCTGCCCTGGATCCATTACAAAATCATGATCGGTTAATGGGCGTTTTGTCGTCTTCGGGTTAATATGCGAGCGTCGGTAGGTCAACAGTGGTGCAGGCTTTGGAATTCCAGAGGGTGATACAGAGCGGCTTATGGCTAGAGAGAGTTGTGTTGGGGGGAGGTGTGCCGGTGGTCGCGTGCTACGTTAATGCTCCGCTAGCCGCAGAATATTTTCGAGATGGAGGGGTGTTACTGCTTTGTACGAATGGATAAAGTGCATGCACAGGTTTCCTGGCCATTTATCAGAAATGTTCTGTAAGATCGGTGGAAGAAGACTTCAGGAACCTTTTCACAAACCAAGAGGTTGAAGTATCTTGGAAAGTGGTGGTGCGTGTGCCCATGCAGGGTGCCATGGACCATCCTTCCTCGGTGTGCATCGGAGGAATTGGCCGGTTTTGTTTGCGGACACCTTGTTACTCCATTGTCCTGTCACGCGCTCCATGGATTCCGATTTTGCAGTTTGGCGCTGGAGAAAGCCACACATCGTATTTTATTTTGCTGCCATGACGCGGAGCTAGTTCCTCCCCTGTGTGAAGAACATTCGTTCGCCCGAGGCAAGCCAGGTGTAGTGGAACTGGCGTGAACAACCGTCTGTTGCCCTACAGAGACATGTGGTCTTGATGGGAGCACGAGTTTTACTTGTGGAGGCGAGGATGGGGTGGTGGTGGTGGGAGGAGGAGGAGGCGACATTGGCGCAAGGTGCAGCAGTTTGACAACGTGGAGGAGAAAGCGGCGTCTCCTGGTCCAAGTTGTTGGTGTGCACTGGGCTGGAAGCACATTCACCAGTGGGCCTAAACGGACATGTAATGGCCTGACCGTAGTTACAGCTCAGACGTCCGCGCTTGCCGTTGCACTTGGAACATCGATAAGCCTCAAGGACTGACCCACTTCTGTTCTACATATTTTTGAAGTGCTGGTACTGCCTTTTTTGAAAAAGGGAATTACGGCTTGGAACTCGTCCATCTTGGCTCGGCAAAGGTCATTTTGTTCTCACTGAACGGGTGCAGAGTCCACCATTTGGACAGAGGAGGGACTGCAGTACCAAACAACTTCGACAGGAGACACAGGTCAGTGTGCACCTTAGGATGATTGGACGCATACTGTTGTCTTCTTTGCAAGTCGCCTCGCTGAACGACTCGCTCGGCGCTCATGGAGTAGCTCGAAGGTAGCAGGAAGCATCTGGACCGGGAGGAGAATGAGGTCAAAGAGAAAAAGCTCCCTTCTGCAGATCGGTGGTGGAGCCTTGACTGGCTGCTATGGCATGCGTGCACAACTCTGGGCGCTGTGCTGCCTCGCTTGATGTTGCTGCATTCATGGCTGGCAGGTTTGGACCACCACATCTGAGCCACGTTTCTCCCAGGCCACCGGGGATGTGTGACGCTGCTATGTGTTGATCGCAGGGCCGTGGTGCAAGTTAGCTCCTGGCCACGCTTCACTTTCTGCTTGCAAATTCTACATATACCCATATTCTGCTTCCATCTCGGTGTATTAGCAAAGAAACTGCCACACTGTCAGAGTATGGATTTTACCAGCCAAAACACTTCCGAAGCCTGGGGAAAGAAGTTTTGTAGACTTCTGCCGCCGCTTGGCTCCTCGCCTGATGGAGCCCCTATGCCGCTACTTTCTTTGACTGCGAAGCGGAGTTTTTTACTCACGTGGGTTGCGGCACCGCTTGGCTCCCGACACTCTCACTGACTGCTATCCTGCTGACTCACGGTCCAACACGACCCACTTGCTGGCTGCGCCGCTGCCTGACGCGCTAAGCTGATAGCCCGTCTTCTCTGACGATATGAAGCCCTTGCCTCACCGGCTCCCAAGTGGGGGGCGGGTCGGCTACATCATTCATCTATTTGTGTTTCATGTCATGCTGTGCCTCAATCACCCGGTCTTGGTATGCCAATGCTGACCTCTCACAACATGTCCTACCATGCCACTTCCACATCTATACTTTGCAGCCTACTGCAAGAAGAGGCAAATTTTGGCCCCAAAAATTTTTTCGTCCCAAGTAGCTGTTTACGCCCCCTCAAATTGTTCATCCTGTTATATGGCGCTGACCCAGACCCAATAGTCTCGGGGCTGAGGGAACCGGATGGGACGAGGCGGGCTGAGGAAGGGTGGGGCCGCGACCCGCTCCCGGCCATCCCAAACTATGGTTGTGTCTGGGGTTCCCCCCGACTTTGGCTGGGTTGTAGATGTCATCTGGGAGGAAGGGATGCCCCTAGTCAACCAATCAAAAACCCTTGGGTTGGGTGAACAACACACGGCCCTAGATGACAGGGCAGTTGTGGCCTCACCGATGACCCCTGCGCGAGCCCCTTGCTGTGCTGCGACCTCCTGTTCCAGGAATTTTGTGCACGCCACTCGCAGGTGAGACCCTGCCACCTCCGTCTGCTACTGTTTTTAAAATGTACAGACACTTTTTGATGATGATATCTGTATAGATAAATTACACCCTGTTTTTGACTCCAAAAAAACCCCAGTAAAGTTGGGGAAACCTTTGGATAAAAATTGCGCTCCACAAAGGGCCAGGAAAATTTATTGTATGTGTCGTTTAAAAACATGTGTGTTTTACTAAATTAAAAACACAAACAGGCTTAATTAACCTTCGGGGCTGAAAAGGCTACAGGAAAAATGTATATTTTTGGCGTTGAAAAAGCGGTTTATTTTTTTTCGACACCAGCAAAACAAGTTAAATTTAACCCCCGGATGTAAATTGCGCCCAAAAAATTGACCCCAAAAAAGTACTTTGTAGCGTGTTTCAATTGCGTGTTTTCACGCCACACAAAAAAAAAATAGTTGTTAATTAACCTTTTCTTGTGAATTAGGAAAGGAAAAATTTATAAAATTTTTGGGGTTGAAAAAACGGGTTTTTGGGGGCGCCACCCCGCCAAAACAAGGGTTAATTAACCCCTGGATGTAAATTGCGCCAAAGAATTGAGCCCACAAAATAGTGCTTTTTGCTTTACAATTTTTGTTTTTACGCCCCACAACAAGAGATACGGTTGTAATTAACCTGTGGGTGCTTGGTGGAATTAGGCTACAGGAAAAATGTTATATATTTTGGCGGTCGTGAAAAGGACGGTTTCTTGGGGGTCAGCACAGCAGCAAAAACAAGGCTTAATAACCGAGGCTGGAGATGTGAGAATTGCGCCAAAGAATTGTGCCGCACAAACTAGTAGCTTTGTGGTAGCGGTGGTTACAATTGCGTGTTTTCGCGTGACGCACACAACAAGAGATACAGTTGTAAGTAACCTTTGCTTGTGAATTAAGCTAACAGAGAAAATAATGAGTTATAGATTTTGGCGTTGGAGAAAAGACGCGGTTCTTGGGGTCAGCCACACTAGCAAAAACAACGCTGTAATGTAACCCCTGGATGTAAATGTGCTCCCATAGGAATTGAGCCTGCCGCAATATAGGTAACTTGTGTATGCGTGTGGTACACATTGCGTGTGTTCTATGCCACACAAACAAGAGAGTACAGTTGTAATTAACTGCGCTTTGCTATTGTGAATTAGGCTACAGGAAAATTGTATATATTTTGGTCGTTGAAATGAGACGGGTGTTGTTGGGTCCGCAGGCGACAAGACTAAGCAAACAAGTGAGTAATTACCGAACTGGGGGATGTAAATTGCGCCAAAGAATTGAGGCCAGCACAAGGATAGTTGCTTTGTAGCGGTGTTACAATTGCGTGTTTTTCTACGCACACAATGTAGATACATGTGTGTAATTAACGCTTTGCTTGTGTACTTAGGTACGAGAGAAAAAAATTTATATATTTTGGCGTGAAATAAGAGGTTTCTTGGGGTCCAGCATCACCAGGCAAAACAACGTCTTAAATTATCCCCCTGGGATGTATATTGCGCAATTGAAATTGAGAGCCAATATGAAGTGGGTATTTGTATCTGTAAAAACGCATGTTTCTTTAATAATGAATACAACAGGAACTGGCTAAGATCCCACTTGGAATTGAATGTTTATGCATGAATGCAGTGGGACGCACAGACTGGATTTCGATCCAAGGACCCAAAAAATATTGAAATAGAACATGTAAGAGAACAGTCTTGAGATCTAAGCGGAGAACCCCACGAAGAAACGCTGTATAAAAACAAATTCTTTCAGTATGAGCTATCAGCCCGCCGGCCAGCACCTTCCGTGATCGCAGTACAGTGAGAGGTAGTGTGAGCTTCCCGGAGTCGCGCCCGGACTTTATATATTGCGGGTTGGTGACGTACAGAATCCCGCTGGTCTCTGATTGGCTTCATCTCTGCACATGTCATGCAGGGCTATGCATCCTTCTTCCTCCCAGAGTGCTTTGCTCCATGTTAGCCAACCATGTGCTCGCAGCCATTTTATCAATCAAAAGCACACTTCGTTCACCGAAAAGTACCCCAAGTTACGATCTTCGCTCCGGAACCGAAGTGTTTTCCTGAAATTTCTAAACTAATTCCACTTTCGTTAGAATCAATTCGCCCATCGCTCTAGACGACAACCGCTAGTATAGGGGAGGAGAGGATATCTCATTCCTCTGATACAGGTACTTTTGAATATCAGAATTCCTCGAGGGGGATCAGAAAGAGGAGTACGTTATAGAAAGAGATGGCCGGGAGGGGATGGTAGAAGAATAGAGGGCACAATCTGGACGAATGGTAGATCAAGGGGCTATAGTTTTTTTAGAGAGAGAGATACCACACTGGAGAGAGAGACCATAATGTGTAAAGATGACAATTGTCTATCATCAATCTGTCTGATAAACTATTGACGGCTGAGGAAAAAATCCTTTGTTACATTAAAGGTTTGTCATTATTCCAACACATCCTTTGACCTTTTTTCATGGACCAATAGATGTTGAATGTTTGTCAGAAAAGTGAAATGGCATTAATAAATTTCACTAAATGAGGGAGAGAAGGGAGTGTTTGGAACTTGAGGCTTCACAGATGGGGGAACCTTAATGCTACGCAGGATCTCAATGATTTGCAAAGGAGTAGTAAGTTCGGAGATTGGGGTAAGGGAGGCCTTTCACTCAATGTAGGATTAAAATACGTACTCGCCACCGATTGGAGACGTATCTGCATTACGTGTTTCGTAAACTCATATTAATGAACCTTTCAGACATACAACAGGTATCGTAGAATATCTAATTAACTCCATTTCAAACAAGGCTTGCTAAAATTTGGAGAGAGATATGAATATAATAATAAAACCCTCCGATAAGGGGAGCAATATTATCCTCCTTAAAAGAGCAGATTACTAATGTTGAGCGATTGCGTTGGCTATCGAGATCGATCGATAGTAGATAGTCGAGGTCCGCTATGCGAGTACGGTTTTTTTTTCGATAGTGAGCATCGTTATGCGCGATGACCATTCAAAGTCTATGGGAGAGCAACAACACCTTCATTATTACACCCAAACAGGTGGAGAAGCTGAAATTAACATCCACAAACAGTCAAAATGGGATACGTGCTACATCTTAGGCAATCCACACTTAGGTTATATAAGAAAGTCACAGGAAAAAAAGTCACAGACCATTACTGTATCCCTGTCTTGTACCACAAGCGCCGTGATCCTTAAACCTGATCAGCCCGAATTTAAGAAAGTGCCAGAGAGGCAGTATGGTTTGAAGAAACCGTCAGGGTGTACTTGAAGCTGGACATTGAGAAGTCATCCCTGTCCTGGAACGCGCAGCATGAGCCCAAACCTGCATGACACCGCCATATGTAGATGAAGTGCCGCAAAAATAGGAGTCTTTCAACCACCATTGTGTTTCCACTGGGTCATTGACTATACCTGTCTGGGCCCACAGCATGAGCCCCAAACCTGAAGACCCCACATTTAAAAGTGCTGGGAAAAAGATAGAGTCTTTCAACCACTTCATTTTAGTATCACCCTGACATTGAACTTTTACTGTCTCCTGGGCCACAGAATGAGCCCAATACCTGGCATGACCCCACATTAAAAAGTGCCGAAAAATGGAGTCCTTTCAACCACCATTTTTAGTTTCACTTGGGAATTGAAAAACAAAACTATACTGTCCTGGGCCACTCAGGCATGAGCCCCATACCTGCATGACCCCACATTTAAAAATGCCGGAAAAATGGAGTCTTTCAATCTCACCATTTAGTTTCTACTGGTCAATTGACTATTACCTTGTCCTGGGCCACAGCATGAACCCCAAACTGCATGACCCCCACTGTTTAAAAAGTGACCGGAAAAAAGGGTCTTTCAACCACCATTTTAGTTGTAACTGGACATTCGATATACCTGTCCTGGGCACAGCATGACCCAGGCCGAGTTACAGTGGGTGCGGATGAAAGCCCAGGCTGGCGTCCGTCATCTTTAACACGCAGGTTGTAAATTGCCCTGATGACGCTCAGCAATCGAAATATACTGTACGTGCTCTGAAGAGAGTGAGGGGTAAAAAAAAAAAAAAAAAAAAAAAAAAAAATAAAAAAAAAAACTAAAAAAAAAATGCGGAAGTGTGAGATAAATCCAGCCTTCCTCTGTAGACGAGTCGCAGAAGAGCCGTGGGTAGCGCTTGAGCGACCTCAGTATAAGTGTGAGGCATAATTGAAGCTTTCGCACATTGGAAATTACTGTGGTTAACGCTCGCTGTTACACCGGTGCCCTTTATTTGCATTCTTTTTCTCATTTTAATCCAACTGTGCTGGGGAAATGGTCTTGTTATCTTTTTCTCTGTCGTGTTCCATACTCCATGTCACTCGAATAACCTACATCTGGTCAGTTTTCCTGTACCTCCCTTGTACAAGTCAGAGGAATTTTTAACACTATTTTGTACATGCAAGTTTTTTAGTACACTTTAATTCTAGAAAAACACATTTTTTAGAATCGGATGGATATCCCACCCGATGTCTTTGTTTCTTTTTTTTCATTGTATTAAATGGGTTGTTCAATACAGGGATTGATAAGCTATGTTAATGATCTTGCAAAAACATGTCATTTTGCAATATGTGTCAGCATTAAAGACAAAGTGTCCTACCTATTCTGTTTCTGTACAGCACCATTCACCCGTGAGCCAATCTTGACATTTGTGAGAACAAAAAAATGTCTGTTAGAAACAACATTTTTAGAAAATAGAACGCGCGCGTGTGGTATTAGCTGCATGTGTCACAGCCAAAGAGACGCCCCGCAAAAAATTCCGAAAAAAAAACAAAAAAAGCATGGACCCTTGAGCCACTTTGGCGATATTGTGAAGACAAAATGTCTGTTAGAGACAAAATTTTTTAGAATAGGACCTTGTGTATAGCTGGCATGTCACAAGCAAAATGCCCCAAAAATTGCATGAAGGCATGACCTTGAGCCAAGTATGGTCAAGTGTGTAGAAGCGAAATGTCTGTTAGAAACAACATTTTTTTTTATAATAGGACTTGTAGTATTGCTGCATTTCAATAGCAGAATGACCAATAATTATAAAAATGAATTCTCAGCCACCTTGTTAAATTGTGTAAGGGAGAATGCCACTTAGATGCCCAAAGTTCGTTACAAGACCATGATTATTGGCTGTATCTCACAGCAACATGACCCTCCATATACCATTGTCGAATGCGAATAACTTATTATAGATAAAAGTGAGTATAATGGAATACGGTGTTGTCATGAACCTTGCTGTCCTTTTTACTGTCTCCCTCTCAGCAAAACCAGCATAAAAATGAAATGTTGGGAAATGAGAATAAAAAGTGCAGTAGAATATGAGCATTTTTAAAATGTTTTCAGGGACCAATTTCTGTTTGAAAAGGATTGTGGAGTTGATGGAACACTAATCGGTGACACTCGGCAATTGGGCCACAACTCATCAGAGATCCTTGGCCTGATTCTTCATTGTTGAAAGTCTAAACGTTCCACATTTATCTGTGGAAGCCGGGATGCGTTTGTCTGTAATGACTCCTCCAGCTGTGCTGGAAGGTCCGCTCAGATATGACGGCTGGCTGCTGGCAGGACACACCTCTTTACGCGGGCGTGAGGTGTCGAGCCAGGCTCGGCCATTCGGTCGCATTTTGTATACCAGAAGTCTATTGGGTCTTTGGGGGGTGGTTTTCTTTCGGAACACATGCAAAAACATCGGGTGGTTGAGACATAGATAGTCGTGACCACGATCTTAGAGATCTCTGTGTGTTGTATGTGTGCCATGCTCATTGCATGCGTTGGTGAGGTGGTAAAACAAAGATTGCACGAGGTCACTCCATTTGGGTTCGGACACCTTGCCTGCAGCTGCCGCTCGCCTACTTGGCACTTCTACTGCTGTTCACGTTCGCTGATGTTGTTCCACCGTACATTTTGCGGGAACGTGAAGCAGACGAACAGATGTCTCCAGTGTGATCAAATCAGCGGGTCTCCATTTCCGCATTTTACTCTCTATTTGGGTGGGTGGAAGGGAAAGTGCTGATTGTTTTGTTTTGTTCCGGGGATGGCCAGGAGGGTGGCCACCCAGGTGTAAAATGTTGTTCATTATTGTGGATGGCCTTAATGCGAGGATTTCATGTTGGAGGAAAAGAGCATCAAGCACTTATGTGTGAGATGGAGGCCTTGAGTTCCGCAGAAGCGCCTCTGGGTTGAGGGGGGCACTTGCATAATGATCTTCCTCATCTTCCTCCTCCCGCGCCTGCATATTCGCGCAACCTCTTGTTGCTCGAAGGCAGGAGCGTCGTTAACCTCGGTGGGTGCTGTAGTATTACTTCCTCCTACTCCTCCTACTCGCTTCTCGCGCTGCCTCCGGACACAGCTTCCAACACAGCCCTGAGCGTTGGCCTGAGTGGATGCCACCCTCGAGAGCTGACTGGGTAACAGTGAGCGTCGCCACCTTGCACTAAGATCTGGACCCGAACACTGCACTAATGAAGACCGATGAAATTGTGAAACTGTCGGGCCTGGGTGGATTTGCGGAGGAGAATGGCTCATGTCCGCATCTGTGTCGTCTCTCCTCCGTCGCTGGCGGGACCTGTTGTGTCCAACGATCCAACGATCGTTCCAGAACTAAGATCACCACAATGCTCATGCTGACAAGGGCATTGTCCGCACTGACCATTTTGGTGGCTTCTTCAAAACTGGCAAGGATGGTGCAGAGCTCTTTCACGTGCGTCCACTCTCGGTGGTTCATGACACGGAGGTCCTTAAGGCTGGTTGTCTGGCCATGTGTCAGTTCGTACTGCGTAATGGCATTGCGCTGCTGCCACAATCGCTGGAGCATGTGGAGGGTGAAATTCCTGCATGTTGCCTCGTCTTCCAATGAGACGGTTGACGGGGAGGCCGAGCTGACGCTGCAACGCAGCCAGGCGGGTCGAAAGCAGGGTGCGAGACGGCGATGGGCGAAACGGCGAGGACCTCGAGCCTTTTCAGCAGCAGTCACAGACCCGGGTAGCTCTTTAGAATTTTCTGGACGAAAGTTCATGACATGTGCCAGGCAAGGGATGTGCTCCAGCGCTACCGATCTTTAAGGGCGGCAGCAGATTTTCGCCCGTTATCGAACATCCACATTGCCTGCACAGGGTTCTTGTTCAGCCGCAAGCCAGCGCTCGGTGTCTCGTTGATTAGTGTGCCGTACCACAGCTCCTGACCTGTGTCAGTGGAAGGTCTCCAAGGCTGAATGTAATTTCAACACGGCACTGGTTGTTCTCTAGGGCAACGTGATGCCACCAGGAGGACTCTGGGGGAAAAGAAGAACTGCACGCCTCTAATCCTCCTGCACGGTTTGAAGAGGTGCGCCGAGCCTGAGAGCCACCGTCATCCGTCCCAGAGAACATCCTACCCAGGCTCACCAGTGAGCTGGTCACAGAGATATAGCGGCACTGGGCCCGTGCTTACTTGAGTCATGTGTCGGTGGTGAGATGGACTTTTCCGGAACAGATGCAGGACAACCCACTTGAAATTTTAGATGACACGTGGCTGGCCAGGGCAGGTCGGCTTTTCTGGCAAAGAAATGCTGCTCGGCATCTGGTATTGGGGGGCAAAGCGAGGGGCCATGCCGTGGCGGAACCCCATCTGTGTCACACCAGACGGAAGGCAACTTTTCTCAAGGGCAAAACTGGCAATGCCGGCTCATTCAGGCTGTGCTTAGGGATGGTTTGGGTTAAAGTGTTTTCTTCTGCTCCCAAACCTGGAAGACAAGAAGGCTGGCTGCTAGACTGGCGCTGGTGACGGTGTGGAGGTCGTCAAACTGGCGGTAGAGAGAAGGGGTAGGATGGGTCTTGGATGGTGCTGGTGGTACTCGGCGGACGGTGTGAGGCTGAAGCGGAGGCTGATCCCTGATCGGATGACTCTGAGGAACATGGAGCAGACTGAAGGAACGCTTAGGTGTGGCGGAGGAGGAAGGAGGCGGAGAGACAGAGGGTGAGGACAGTCGGTTGGGAGGGGCCCGGCGTCGGTTGGCCTTTTGGTTGGCCAAGTGGTTCCACTCCATTTCAACTCATGCTATTCGCTGCGATGTGACGTAGACATGTGGGTGGTGGTTAACCACTTAAGGTTCTTGACATCTATTAGGCGTTTACGGGAAAAGGCGGCATATGACATCGCTGGGATGAATCAGAGGCTGCTCCAAAGAAGGCCCGAGGCTTGAGAGGGTCCCTGGACCTTTTTGACCGGCGTAAGCGGGATCGGGGAGTTGCGATGACCGTGGCTGTTGAATCAATCAGCGGACTTCTGCGACGGGCCCTCTCCCTTTTTGTGGCGGGGACCCGTATGGAACACTTCCCCATTGTCTTCCTCCTCGTGGACTGATGGAGGCGCTCGCAAGGCAGAATCTGCGGGGAAGAAAGACCGAAGGGATGGAGCCGCAATGTAGTCATTCATCATCATCAACACAGGTGACTTGTCGTCCTGACTTTCTGCATCCAGAAGCTGCGGGCTGTCAAGCAAGGGGCCACGGCAAGCGGTTGTACGAGGGGCGCGCCCGGATTTGCGATTAAACTGGCTTCCTGGCACACTCCTCTGAGTAGCGCATCAGTATAACTGGCGCTCATGAGCAGACTATATCCATCCTCTTGATCTTTTATCATGCCTTCTGACTCCAACCGCATTTTGTCATCAAGGGGGTCTTCAAGACAGAATGGATTATCAGCAGTGGTGGGTACAGCGAGTTGGACATTTGGGCTGTTATGTTGGACGGATGTGATGTTGCTGATGACGACATTGTGGCCGTGACTGCGTGTACGAGGAGGTAAGACTGCTCTAGATGCTCAGGTCTGCATCTAACCACTGAAGGACAGTTTGAGCTGACGATGTTCGTTACTTAGATTCACAGGGCCCGACCCAGCTGATGACAGGCCTGATGGATCCTGCAACGACGATCGCTGAGCTAGCGTGTTGTCGCCAGCATATGGTAGGAGCACTCCTTTCTTCTCGTACCTCAACCTCATGTGATACCCCCCTCTATTGCTCGCTTACCACTGCATTTCGCTCCATGTTCAGAAAATATAAATAATCTGAGTAAGGTATGGAATGTTTTGGGAAGATCTCTTATTGTTAAAAAAGACGGGCTCAAATCACTGTATTCTCAAATCACCTCTAATCAAAACCCAGAATAAATCTGCTGGATTCAAATTTAATCTGAAGGATGTCTATTCTCAATAATCTGGGACTGGGCGAAAGTCTCCCAAAAAAACCCGTATCATGTTAGGTTTTGTATAATATAAACTCTTTGTATTTTTTGTACCTTTAAGTCACCGGTGGTGAATATAGAATTGCTGTTTTAGTTTACGATAGATGCTGCGTTCAATGAACAGTGCTGGGTGCGCCAAAAAGTCAAAATAAACACGTAACTGTATGTATGTTTTTTTGATATAATTAACGGTAATTTTTTTGACACTTTCAATTCACCTGTGGTGAATATAGAATTGTGTTTTAAGATGTTAGCGTAATGCTGCGTCAATGAACCAGTGTGGGTGCGCAAAAGTCAAAAGAGACACGTAACTGTTAGTGTTTTGGTATAATAAACTGGTATTTTTTGCACCTTTCCAGAGTGTCAGACCTGTGGGGAATCTGAGAATTGCTGTTTTAACAATTTACGTAGATTGCTGCGTCTCTGAACAGTGCTGGGTGCGCAAAGAGTCGCAAGAAAAACGACGTAACTGTTATGTTTTTTGTTATAATTAAACGGTATGTTGGGTGCACTTTCAATTCACCGGTGGTGAATATAGAATTGCTGTTTTAAAATTTACGTAGATGCTGCGTCACTCGAAACGTGCTGGCAAGTGCGCAAAAGTCAAAAACACTTATCTGTTATGTTTTGATTTAATAAAACGGTTTTTTTTTCACCTTTCAATTCACCTGTGTGATATAGAATTGCTGTTTTAAGATTTCATGTAGATGGCCCCCTGCGTCAATGAACTGTGCTGGGTGCGCAAAAGTCAAGTGAAAAAACGTAACTGTTATGTTTTGATATAATAAACGGTATTTTTTGCCCTTTCATATTCACATGTGGTGAATATTGGAATTGCTGTTTTAGATTTACGTAGGATGCTGCGTAATGAACAGTGGTGGGGTGCGCAGAGAGTATAAAACATC
Organism: Phyllomedusa bahiana; assembly: GCA_025379985.1. NCBI lineage: Eukaryota > Metazoa > Chordata > Amphibia > Anura > Hylidae > Phyllomedusa > Phyllomedusa bahiana. The sequence continues at coordinate 53,955 of JAODAL010005596.1, forward strand.
GTAACTGTTGATGTTTTCGTACGATACCGGTATTTTGGCAAACAAACAACCTGTGAGGATACAAGATTGACTGGTTTGTAATTTAAGTGCAAGGTGGAGTTATAACAGTAAGAGGTGTAATGGGTAAAATTGAACACTATCTGGAAATGTATACTGATAATAGAAAAGTTGGCAGTTTTGCAACCATAACAAAGAGGGACCTGCAGTTACTAGAAATGACGAGTAGATCGCCGATCATTCGGACATCAAAAATGTCAGTGGGAAGATCAGAAACTTGTCTCCACGGTTTATAATATAGGTAAGGTACTAGATTCTTTTTTTTTTTTAAAAGTTATCCACGCGGATGCATTTGTCATATGCTATAGTGAGAACAAGCTTGACATTTGTTTGGTACCAATTGAGATTTGGTATATACTATGGGGGACATAGAATCTGAACGTCCACTCTTAGTATTCCTAAGGTAGCAGTACTTGCTTTATATAAATTAATATACAGACCAGGTGAGTATAGTCTCTCTTCATTTGGATATAAGTCATGTGTTGATCACATGTCAATCATGCATTCGATGCATGTGATAGGAACATGGTTGGTGGTGGTTAAACCACCTATGATTATTGCTCTATTATGCGTTTATCGGCAAAGGCGGCATATGACATCGCCTGGTGTGAATCAGAGGCTTGCTCAAGAAGGCCCAGGCTTGAGAGGTCCTGGACTTTTTGATGTGCGATAAGCGAGGAGCAGGGCGGTTCCGCTGGCCGTGGCTGGCGGATTCATATAGCTGTCTTTGCGACCGCCTCTCCCTTTTTCTCGTGTGATGTCATCTGTAACTGGGCATCAGCGCAGAGGGGGGGGGGGGAAAATTCATCATCTTTGGCCTCTAGAATCTTTTAATACATGCCTTCTGACTCCAACCGCATTTTGTCATCAAAAGGTCTTCAGAAAATGGATTATCCACAGTGGTGGGTACACGAGTTGACATTTGGGTTTTGCCTTCGATTCATGTAAAGCCCTGCCTGGATGCAGGTTGCATTAACCACTGAAGGACAGATGGCGACGCTGTTCGTTACTGAGATTCACAGGGCCCTGACCCAGCGATGACGGGCCTGATGGCCCTGCAACTGACGATCCCCCTGGCATGCGTGTTGTCGCCAGCACTGGAAAGGAGCACCTTCTCTCGTCCCTTTTCCTCCATGTCCTACCCCCCTTTTTTGCTCGCTTACCACCTGAATTTCGCTCCATGTTCAGAAAGATAAAAATTTGAGAAGATATGGAAGAGTTTTGGAAAGTCTTAAAAGACAGCAAATCACAGCTATTCTCAAATCCCTCAAATCAAAACAAAATTGCTGTATTGAAATTTAATTGCTAGGTACCTCTATCAACAAGGCTTGACTGACCAAAAGTGAAAAAAACACCTGTCTAAAATGTATACGGATAATAAAAGGTATTTTTGGCACCTATCAATTCACCTGGGGTGACTACAAAATTGCTTTATTCAAATTTAACTGCAAAGTAGCTCTATCAACAAAGCTTGACTGACCAAAAGTGAAAAAAACACCTGTCTGAAATGTATACGGATAATAAATGGTATTTTTGGCACCTATCAATTCACCTGTGGTGACTACAAAATTGCTGTATTCAAATTTAACTGCAAAGTAGCTCTATCAACAAGCTTGACTGACCAAAAGTGAAAAAACACCTTTTCTGAAATGTATACGGATAATAAACGGATTTTTGCCCCTATCAATTCACCTGTAGTGACTACAAAATTGCTGTATTCAAATTTAACTGCAAAGTTAGCTCTATCAACATGCTTGACTGACCAAAGTGAAAAAAACACCTGTCAAAAATGTATACGGATAAAAAGGCATTTTTTGGCACCTATCAGTACACCTGTGGTGACTACAAAGTTGCTGGATTCAAATTTAACTGCAATTTGGCTCTATCAACAAAGCTGGACTGCGCCAAAGTGAAAAAAACACTTTACTGAAAATTATACGGGATAATAAAAGGGTTTTTTTGGCACCTATCAACCTGGGGTGACTACAAAATTTGCTGGATTCAAATTTAACTGAAAGGGTGGCTATATCAACAAAGCTGGACTGGGAAAAATTTTGAAAAAGAACACCTATCTGAAATGTATACTGATAATAAAAGTGGAGTTTGCACCTAACAAATAAACCTGCAGTTACTAGAAAAGATCTTTTTCCTATTATTTAAAGGCAATGCAATGTCTAAACAAAGTTTTGGCGTGTACAATATCCAATTCCTTTATAAACTTGTCTGTGTTCGGGCTCCGGCGGACCCCCCCCTCCCCCACTCCCACTCGTGACTTTACTGCAGTAGATGCTCCTTTAAAATTCTCTGCCTAAATACCTAAAATCTGCAAGTCTCTGATCTAACTAAGTTCTAAGGATCACAGCTAAAAAGTAGAGCTTTTCTCTGTGAAAAAATGAATAATTTCGCTGAGCTGTTGCTGAGCTGTTTGGACAGAGGCAGAGGGGCACGTCCCACTGCTATGAACGCTACACACACTGATCATGAACAGGAAGGGCTTTTTCTATGTAAAACGAGGTCATGTGATTTTTCCAGCCAATCGCAACCATACACATCCAGTCATGACGTCGCACACACATCTCACCCTGCTCTATCTGTAAGCTGATTTGCTGGCCGCCAAAATTTACAGGGAAGCCCGCCGATATAAAATTATCCAATTTCCAACCGTTAAATAAAAATGTGCCGATTTCAACTTTGTCGATAATCGCTCAACACTAATGACTACTACATTTCTAAGCCGCCTAACATCATAAAAAAAATAAAAAGACATTTAAAAAATTATGCCAACCTACAGTGGACATATGGTAGATGCTTGTTATAAACTATTTTGTGGTAAATAAGTATCTGTCTTGCACGCAGAAATTTTACAACTTTGAAAATGACAATTTTTTTCCAAATTTTCATGAAATGTTGATATTTTCACAAACAAACAAGGATTATATGGACCAACATTTCTTACTAACTTAAAGTACAATGTGTCACAAAAAACATTCTCTTAATCACGTGGATAGGTAAAAACTTTAAAAAGTTATTCTCACATAAAGTGACACGTCAGATTTCAAAAATATGGGTGTCAGGAAGGCCAAAACTGGCTTAAGGGGTTAAATATGGTATTACACAGATCTTAACTGAAGTTTGACTTCCAGGCTGAACCTTAATTAACTCATAATGCAAATATTTTGATTCATGTGAATAAACCATTAACATTTTATTCATGTACTTTTATTGACTTTAACATTTTTAGATAAAGTTTATCATTAAATTTGCATGCTCACATCTCTACCTATCTAGTTCTGTCTGGCAGTGTTATTCTTGCTTGATTATCTCAGAAGAAAGAAAATCCATCAGCTGGGAAATCAATCAGAGGATCTGTAGTGTTGCACAGGGGTCAAATCCAGAAATATTCTCTATGAAGTCATTGATACCAGTATTAAGATCAAATAGCAGAGAGGTAGCTGCAGACATACAACATGAACATAATATTTTTAACATCAAGAAAAAAAGATTTGTGCATTTATACACAAATATTAATAGAATAAATTTAATTTCCTGTGCTTCACTATAAAGAGTAATTATGAAGATACAGTTGAAACCAGAAGTTTACATAACCGATATAAAAAGAGATATATTCATGTTTTCCTCATTATCTGACATGAAATCAGAATAAACCTTATCCGTTTTAGGTCAATTAGGATTACCAAAATTATTTATATTTGCCACATGCCAGACCTCTGCTCCCCAGTCCTTAACCCAGTGACCGCTGCATAATCAAAGGGCTTTTCCCTGCTCTATCAGTTGATCGGGACTCCCATTGACTCGACAGAGCCCAGAGAATTGCTGCACAGTCAGTCCTGGGGACCTAAAGTAGCCCAGGGGCTGTCTGTGTAACAAGTCAGCGATCAGGGCACACTGTGTGCTACCCTGATTGTTGCCTGTGTCAAACTTACACAGATTATAATGTATTAGCACATATGAACATGCTAATACATTACTAAGTGTAAAAAAGTAAAACAGTTATTCCTTCATGGGATTTAAAAAAAAAAAAGTAAAAAACATGAAAAAGTGTAGGAAAAAATAAATCAAATAAATAATAAAATAAATATTTCATTAAAAAAATAATTGTAGATACATTACACACACACACACACACACACACACACACCACACACACAACAACACACACAACCACACACAAATACACATATTAGGTATCCACACAACCGTAATAACCTGTAGAATTAATATAATAAGTTATTAAGTGTGAAATGTGAATGGTGTAAAAATAATTTTAAAAAGCAAAAACAAATTGAAAAAAAAATTCCTCCTGACAGAACTGGTGTAACTGAGCCATGTTTGTAGGTCACCTTTTCAGCTTTGCCCATAAATTTTCAATCGGATCGAGATCAGTGCTTTGTGATGGCCACTTCAAAACATTGACTTGGTTATCCTTAAGCCACTTTGTAAGCAGTTTGGCAGTATGCTTCAGGTCATTGTCCATTTGGAAGACCCATTTCCATCCAAGCTTTAACTTCCTGGCTGATGTCTTGAGATGTTGCTTCAGTATTTCCACATAATCTTCTTTCCTCATGATGCCATCTATTCTGTGAAGTACACCAGTCCCTCCTGCAGCAAACAACCCCACGATATGATGCTGGCACCTCCGTGTAAAAAATGAAGGGTCTGCTAATCCAAGTTAACAATAACAATTAAAATGTATTTTTCTAATGATATCTGAAATTGTGGGGGTAATTGTATCCTTTAGTAAAAAGGCTACCGCTACTCTAGCAGAGATGAGAGTGTGAAATATCATTATTCTCACCAATGGATCAAAGTTAGCAATTCCAATGTTGAGTACTGCAAGTTGAGGAGTTAGCTTGAGTTAAATACCTGTGATCTCTGATATAAGGGATGCCACAGACTTCCACATTTGATTAATCATAGGGCAAAACCACCATATATGTGGCCCCAAGTGGTGTGCCCTTCTGGTCACTTGGGGCCACATGTATAAAAACAGACTAGGTCTAAAACTAACTGAATATATTTAATGGTGAGCTTTCGAGAGTACTACCTCCCTTCTTCAGACATGATCATGTCTGAAGAAGGGAGGTAGTACTCTCGAAAGCTCACCATTAAATATATTCAGTTAGCCTCTAAAAGGTATCGTCTGATTTCTTCGCTCTTCTACTACTTTCTATGGCTAACACGGTACAACATTACACTACTAGGTCTAAATTCACTTTGTTGCCCATAGCAACAAATGAGAGTGCACCTTTCATTTTCCGAGAGCACTATATGAAATGAAAGGGGCACTCTGATTGGCTGCTATCAGCAGCAAAGTGAGTTTTCATATACTGTACTGTATGTTGGTTTCCAGCAGAGATTCAAAGCTGCTGGGAACATGTGGCTAAGTCGTTTAGGTAAGATAAATAAAGGATGGAATATAGATAGTAACACAAACTGTATTGTCTCAAGTACCTAAATGGTATATGCAGTTGTGCTCAAAAGTTTACATACCCTGGCAGAATTTTTGCTTTATGGATTTTTTTCAGAGAATATGAATAATAACACACAAGCTTTTTTCCACTCATGGTTAGTGGTTCGGTGAAGCCATTTATTGTCAATCTATTGTGTTTTCTCTTTCTAAATTGTAATGACAACCAAAAGCATCCAAATGGCCCTGATCAAAAGTTCAAATACCCTGGTGATTTTGGCCTGATAACATGCACAGAAGTTGACACAAATGAGTTTGAATGGCTACAAAAGGTAACATCTAGAGATGGGCGAATTTCTCAAAAATTCAATTTGGTGACTTCGCCGGATTTTCCGACAAAATTTGTTTCGGTCCAAATTACTTCGGGACAAAACCGCTTAAAAAAAACAGCATTTCCAGGCCACAGGGCCTTTGGGGGCCATGTTGTGCCATGCTTAAATATGCAGGGGGATTTGGGTTTGGTTTTCATACATTGTTTTTTTTTAGTATGACCGCATTTTTAACGCCGCGGCTTTTAGAATCGCTTCATAAAAATTCCTGGGCCCTTAAGAGGGGCAAAACTGACCAAAAACGAAGGGGGAAATGCAGCCGAAAAAGTAAGGGCAGTGAAAGCTGGAAAAAACAAGCGAGGGCTACGATCCTACCATAGCCAAAGAACACAGTAGTGGGTTTCCCGGGAGCCACCCAGATCGCAGCACAGTAAGGGGACGTCACAGCAGGAGTCCCCCCCTGTGGCCAAGCACCCTTTGTCATCTACCGTTTATGTGTTGACCCACAAGGTTACACTTTTCCCAATGACATCTGAGAACCCCCCACCAAGAGTCGGTGAGTGGGGTCACACACCCCCCCCCCCCCTTTTTTGGCCCGGGGCCAGAGCAGATGAGGGGTCTCATCTGCCCCTAAAACCCAACCTCGTCCCTTCGTTTGCCACAGCCAGAAAAACTATATGTCTGTGGCCTCTGCCCATATCCCCGTGGGACCAACTTTTAAGACAGTGGGCACCCAAAGAGGGGGGAACCATCCGCTGCTTTTTGCAGAAGGGGCAAATATGAGAGGAAGTTGCGGGGGGGTTATGTTCGAGCGTCGGGCTTGAACAGCGACCCCGTTGAGGAGGCCGATGACAGGCAAAACACTAATCGTTTAGCCGATGCACAGGGGGCCGGAGAACAGGCGGGGCGGGAAAGTTTTTCGGGGGCCCATTAAACAAGGCAAAAGTGCCCTAAAACGAAAAATTCAGTCCATCCATGCCCCCTTTGGGCCCCCCCTTTTCCCCCGGGGAGAAGGGTCCCCTACCCTACACCCATTGCCCCGGGCCCGGGAAGCACCCCTTTATCCACTTTAAAGTTTTAGGGAGGGGAGGGGAAAAAGGAGGTTTGGACGACAGACAACTGGATCTTGGAAAGTAAATTAATGCGGGGCCGGAGATGTAAAGTTGGGTTAATCAGCATACGGGTTTTTTTGGGGGAAAAGCCATGTGATGCATCACGACCCAGACCAACATGTAAAAGGGGTTCACTTATAAAGGGGGAAAGAGGCAGCAGTTTGTTCAGGTAGGGGTGCAGCCCTAAAATCAGTAGTGGGCGGGAGCACAGGGTGGCACCAAAGGGCCACGATTTAAAACCCCACCCACTTTGTAGGTCCCGAAAGTACGGCACAGGGACTCACCGGGTCAGTGGCGGTAACAGTCAGTCGGCACGCTTTGGTGGTAAAATCACCTACTCGGCGTGTCCCAGTTTTTTTGCTAAACACCAAGGAGGCGAACAAGGCTATAGTCGAATCTGTGGCCGAAATTAAAGCATACCATGGATTTAAAAACGTTTGTACCCGGGCCCTGCATCAACATCATGCAGTGTCACCAAAAGTGTTTAGATGTGGGGTCCATCCGTCCCAACGTTTAGCCCCCAGTGCACGCCTCCTATTTGGGCATAAAGGCTTCACCACCTCTGGGAAACAACCCCTTCATTACACTCTACCGGGTCCAGATACCCCCTGCTCCTGGGCACTCATGGTGCCAGCAGTCTTCCCCCGAGAAAAACCAAGACCAGCAGTATGCGTTTACCATCCTTAAACAGAAGCTGCCCCCCCCCGCACCGTCCAAGTTTGTGGTACTGCAGCCCCCCCCTTTTCAAGTGGTAACTCGCCCCATTCAAAGAAACGGGCCAAGGAAACTTGGCTTTCACTTCAGCCATTGAAGGGAAAAGGGGTAGTCTCCTCTGGACCACCATAAGCGGGGGTACGCCAGCCAGGGAGCGGGTCCTAGTAGGTCCTGGTTTTCCCCAACCCTGCCGCAAGGCAGCAACTTTCTGGGCGGGACCCCTACCGGGCCTACCCCTGGCCGACAATTTTGCGGGGGCACCCGGGCCTTTAGGTACCGAATCGTAAGACGAAACTCGTATTTCAAAGGTGGCCAACAGGTAAGGGCAGGTGGCGGAGATTCGAGGTCGGGAAACAAAGCAAAAAGGGTTTGTTTTTTAATGTGGGCCAGTGGCAGCTCATGCGTACACCTGTCTTTTTGCCATGCCCTTCATGGGGACGGGCGCCCATTTGGCGTTGCCGGGGACTACGGGTAATAACGTCATTCCACTGCTTCATGGGCAGGACACGGATGGATCACACCACCGCAAGCGATCCAATGCCACGCCAGGGAGCGGGATCTAAGTAGGCCCCCGGTTTTCCCAAAGCCCCCGCAAAGGGGGTTTGGGACTTGTGGGGTGGGTCTACCAAGTCGTACCCCTAGTGACTTGCTTGCGGTTTGGCACCCAGGTATAGCGTGTAAGAATCGTCAGGCAGGCTCATCAAAGGCAGGCCAACGGGCCAGGTCAGCCGGCGGAGATCCAGGTCAGGAACGAGAGAAAGGTCTGTACACGGGCAGACAGGAACTATGAACAGGGGAAATTGTGAACAGGGAAAAAATAATTAAAAGGTGGAAAATTTTTGAAAGGGGGGGAAAATTTATGAAAAGGGAAAAAAATATTAACAGGAGAAAATTATTGAACAGGGGAATTGATAACAGGTAACAGGGGGGGGCCCCCCCTTTTTTCCACCGTTTAAAAGGGGAGGGCCCCCCCTTTTTTTTTACCGTTAACAGGGAGGGCCCCCCCTTTTTTCATCTTTTAAAAGGAGAGGGCCTTCCCTTTTTTTCCCCCTTTAACAGGGGGGGGCCCCCATTTTTCCCCCTTTTAACAGGGGAGGGCCCCCCCTTTTTCCCCCTTTTTCAGGGAGGGCCCCCTTTTTCCACCTTTAACAGGGGAGGGGCCCCCCCTTTTTCCCCACCCTTTAACATGAGGGGCCCCCCCTTTTTTTCCCCCTTTAACAGGGGGGGGGCCTCCCCTTTTTCCACCCTTAATGGGGAGGGGCCCCCCACTTTTTTTCTACAAACCAGTTTTGCAGCTGTCTTTTTCTTCTTTTTTTTTTTGTCCCATTTCCGTATTGTACTGAATTTCCCTCAACAATGGAACAGAAAAGCAAAAAAAGTACCTAAAAAAATTCCTGTAGTTAGGTCTCCTTCAGTTCAAGTTCAAAACCCGCATTTTGGATAAACTGGTGTAATGCAGAAAAGGTTTTCCCCCCCAAACCACCTGTTTATACTTCATTTTTTTGATTGTCAATTGTGTCCTCCTCAAGATCTTTATGCAGGGCTTACCCTCCCCAAAAAAACCTCCCGCCCCCTTCCACATTAATACTGCAAGAAGCAGCGGGTATTGGCCCCCTTTCTTTTGCTGCTGCTGCCCTCCTCAAATTATTCATCCCACTGTTATTGGGACTGACCCAGACCACATGAATCTCTGGGTGAGGGAACCGGATGGGACCGTGGCGGGTTTAGGACAAGTGAGGGCCACCCCCGCTCCCGGGCCATGCCCCTAAGGTTGTGTTGACGTTCCCCCCGACTCTTTTGGGTGGGGGTTGTCAGATGTCATTGGGGGGGAAGTGAAAAACCTACAACCAACAAAAACCATTGGGTTGCTGAACAACCACGGCCGCTAGATACAGCGGCAGTTCTGCCCCCACCGAGTGACCCCCCCTCAACGTCCCCTTGCTGTTTCTGTGACCGTGCCCCGCTCCAGAATGTTTGTGCCATGTCACTCAATGTGAAGAGCCGCCACCCTCTCTGTCTGACATACTGTTTGTTTTAAAATGACAACTCTGTTTAAGAAGATATCTGATATTATAAAACACACCCTTATTTACTCCAAAAGAACCCACAACAAGCTTAGGTAACCCCCTTTAAAAATTCGCTCCACAAATGGGCCCAAAAAAAAATTTACTTGTATGTCCGTTTAAAAACACTGTTATTTTTCTGAATATAAAACACAAACAGGCTTAATTAAACTCGGATAAAAATATGCACGAATTTCTTCTTTGGCAGTGAAAAAAAACTTTTTTTTAGAATAAACGCAAAAAATACTTGTTAACCCCTTGGGTGTAAATTGGCAAAAGAAATGTGCTGCTAACAATTCCAGCTTTTTTGCTGTTAAAAAAAGGGGGTGTTTTTACGGGGCACAACAACAGAAAAACCGTAATTAACCTTCAAATATAATTAAGTCAGGCAAAATTTTTTCTTTGGCGGTGAAAAAGAACGTTTTTTTTACTAAGTACAACACAGAAAAATAAATTATTAACCCTTTTGGGTTAAAATGCGCAAAAAAAAAGTGCTGTCAACAATTACCAGCTTTGTAGTGGTTTTAAAAAGCAGATTTTACAGAAAAAACAACAGAAAAATTTAATTAACCTTCGGTTTGAATTTTTCACAGGGAAAATGTCTTCTTTGGCGTTTAAAAAAAAACGTTTCTTTTTGTACCACAACAGCAGAACAACGCTTAATTAACCCCTGAATCTAAATTGTGCAAAATAAATGAGCAACCAAAAATTAAGTGGTATTTGGATTGTAAAAAAGCTGTTTCTTTAACTGAATACAACAGCAACAGGCTTAGATAACCCTTGGATATTCAATGTGCTCAAGAGCTGAGTAGATAGCATTAAAATGTATATGCAGCTGAATTGAACGCACACTGGACTTCAGTTCCAATACCCCACAAAATCAGAATTAGAACGTAAGAGAAGCAGTCTCTGAGACACGCTCTGACACCCCCCAAAAATCGCTGTATAAAAGAGAGTTCTTTAGTATGAGATATCATAAGCAGCAGAGGCAGCAGCACCCTTCCTAAACAGCACAGTGAGAGGAGTGTGAGCTGTCAGCGTCGCGCTCGGACTTATATAGTGCGGTGACATCACAGAATCCCGCCGGTCTCTGATTGGCTTCATCTCTGCACATGTCATGTAGGCTACACCTTTCTTCCTCCCAGACTTCTTTGCCCCATGTAACGCCATTTTATCAATCAAAAACACGCTTCATTCACGCGAATCACCCCAAACTTCGACTTCGTTCAGAATCTAAGTTTTCCTGAAATTCTAAACGAATTCCACTTCGTTAGAATCAATTCACCCATCTCTAGTAACATCCTCCACTGTGATCTGTTTGCTTGTAATCAGTGTGTGCATAAAAGCTGAGTGAGTTTCTGGGATCCAGACAGACTCTTGCATTTTTCATCCAGCCACTGATGTTTCTGGATTGTGAGTCATGGGGAAAGCAAAATAATTGTCAATGGGTCTACGGGAAAAGGTAGTTGAACTGTATAAAACAGGAAAGGGATACAAAAAGATATCCAAGGAATTGATGATGTCAGTCAGCAGTGTTCAAACTGTGATTAACAAATGGAAAATCATGGATGCTGTAAAAACTACAACTGCCAGGAAAATTGTTCAGGATGCAAAGAAAAACCAGCAAATAACATCAGCTGAAATACAGGACTCTACGAAAACTAGCGGTGTGGCTGTTTCAAGATGCACAATAAGGAGGCAGAAGAAAGCCATCACTGCGTAAATGCCACAAAGTATCTCGCCTTCAATACACCAAACAGCACAGAGACAAGCCTCAAAACTTCTGGAACAAAGTCATTTGGAGTGATGGAATCAAAATCAAACTTTTTGGCCACAACCAAAAACTTTACATTTGGAGAAATGTCAACAAGGCCTATGATGAAAGGAGCACAATTCCTACTGTAAAGCACAGAGGTGGATCACTGATGTTTTGGGGATATGTGAGCTATAAAGGCACAGGAAGCTTGGTCAAAATTAAAGGAAACATGCATGCAGCACGTTATCAGCAAATACTGGAGGCAAATTTACACTTATCAACTTGGAAGCTTCACATGGGACTTACTTGGACGTTCCAACATGACAACGATACAAAACAAAAGGGCAAGTCGACCTTTCATTGGCTACAGCAGAACAAAGTGAAAGTTCTGGAGGGTCATCTCAGTCTCCTCACCTCAATTTCATTGAGCCACTCTTGGAAGATTTCAAGTGCACAGTTCATGCAAGACAGCCAAGGAATTTATAGGAATTTAAGGCTTTTTGCCAAGAACAATGGGCAGATTTACCATCTGAGAAAATAAAGAGCCTCATCCACAACTACCATAAAAAACTTTAAACTGTCATTGAGGTTAGAGGGGGCAATACATGGTATTAAGAACTGAGGTATATAAACTTTTAATCAGGGTCATTTGAATGTTTGTGGCTTTCATTATGACTTAAAAACAGTAGGAGAAAAGGAGAAAATACAATAAATGGCTTCACCCAGCCACTAACCATGTATGGGAAAAAAGGTTTTTGTTTTGTCATTCATATTCTCTGAAAAAAGGCCAAGAAAACAAATATTCTGCTGGGGTATTTAAACTTTTGAGCACAACTGTAGTTTTAAAATTTGGTAAAGGCTATAGCTAAGAACCATATATATAGGGTTAGTTAAAGACTAGCATGACCAAGATAAGGCTCTGATGATTCCACTGGCATGAAGATGTTGTCCACCATCTGAAAAAAGTCCTAAGGAGGGATGTTAAATACATAATTGTAGAAAAAACATATCTATAAAGATATCTAAAATAATCCCTAATATTCCCTTCCTAACTGGCCCAGGGAGAAGCTACTCTGAGGGAGATTGAGGCTGAAAATCAATGTCAGTGTGGTGCTGCATCTTGTTATAGGTCTTAAGAGTAGGTCACACAAACCAGGAGAGATAACTCCTCGGAAAATGGTTTATTTGAATGGGAACAAGAAACTTTAGAATCTTAAAGTCTCCTGTACCTTATAAGGTATTCACAAGATAAAGATGATGTTGTTGAGAGGTTTGATTGAGCAGGATTGAAGTCACCCCTTTTACCAACATGATTTTCCATGGAGATCCAGACCACGCCCAGCACAAAACCATTTCAAAGGAGTCTGAACTCTACCAAATCCACAGCAAGACAGATCATGAACAAACAGAGGAAATTCAAAACCATTATTACTTACCCCAAAAAAGATCATTCTTTGATCTACAGTTTTCCAGAGATCACCTGGATAAGCCAGAAGGGTAATGGAACAATATTTTAATGAGACCCAACTACAAATTTTTGCTTTAAGTGGAAAACACTGCATTTCAGCATAAAGATGTCATACATCTGTGAAACAAGGTGGTATTAGTATCATGGTTTGAGCTTGTTTTGCTGTATCTGGACTGGTAGGATTTGCCATCATTGATAAAGCCATGAATTCTAAATTATATTAACAAATTCTAATGGCAAATTTCTGGACATCTGACCATGAGCCAAGTCTCAAAAGAATGTAAGTCATGCAGCAAGATGATGACCCTAAGCATACAAGTCATTCTACCAAATAATGGTTTAAGAAGCATAAGGTGAAACTTTTGAAATAGAAAATTCCTGAACTTAATCTAATAGAAATGTTGTGGAAGTACCTAAAGTGAGAAGTCAATGGGAGGAAATCCACCAACATAACAGAGTTCAAGCTGTTTTGTACAGAAGAATGGGCTAAAATTCTGCTAAGCCGATGTGCAAGACTAATCAACAATTACCAGAATCATTTACATGTAGTGATTGCAGCACAAGAGAGTCATAACAGATACTGGAAGCAAAGGTTAACACACTGTTTCCAATCATAGAGAAGTGAGTGTAGATCATTTTTCCTCAATAAATAAATTATCAAGTCTAACATTTTGACTCACTTGTTTGATTTAGTTCTCTTTATTTACTTTTAAGACTTGTGTGAAAATCTGGTGTGGTTTTAGGTCAAATTTTAAGGGTAGATTAATTTTTAACAATGAGAGATAGAATATCCAAAATAAAATCCAAGAAAAATCACATTGTATAAATTATATAAATTTATTTGCATTTTGCTGACAGAAATAAGAATTTGATCCCTTACCAACCATTAAGAGTTCTGGCTCCTACAGACCAGTTAGATGCTCCTAATTAACTTGTTACTTTCATTAAAGACAGCTGTCTTAAATAGTCAATTTAATAAAAGAGTCCTGTCCACAGACTGAATTAATCAGTCAGACTCTAACCTCTACAACATGGGCAAGACCAAATAGCTTTCTAAAGATGTCATGGACATGATCATAGACCTGCACAAAGTTGGAATGGGCTACAAAACCATAAGTAAGACGTTGGGTGAGAAAGAGATAACTGTTGCCGCAATAGTAAGAAAATAGAAGAAATACAAAATGACTGTCAATCGACATCGATCTGGGACACCATGTAAAATCTCACATCATGGGGTATCCTTGATCATGAAGAAGGTGAGAGATCAGTCTAAAACTACACAGGGGGAACTTAATGATCTCAAGGCAGCTGAGACCACATTCACCAAGAACACCTTTGGTAACATATTACGCTGTAATGGTTTAAAAACCTGTGCCTGCAAGGTCCCCCTGCTCAAGAAAGCACATGTGCAGGCCCATCTGAAGTTTGCCAGTGAACACCTGGATGTTTCTGGGAGTGATTGGGAGAAGGTGCTCTGGTCAGATGAGACAAAAATTATGCTCTTTGGCATTAACTCGCTGTGTTTGAAGGAAGAGAAATGCTGCCTATGACCCAAAGAACAGTGTCCCCATTGTCAAGCATGGAGGTGGAAACATTATGTTTTGGGGGTGTTTCTCTGCTAAGGGCATGGGACTACTTCGCTGCATGAATGGGAGAATGGATGGAGCCATATACAGTAAAATCCTGAGTGACAACCTCCTTCCCTTCACCAGGATATTAAAAATGGCTCGTGGCTGGGTCTTCCAGCAAGACAATGACCCAAAATATACAGACATGGCAACAAAGGAATGTCTCAAAACGAAGCACATTAAGGTCATTGAGTGGCCTAGCTAGTCTCCAGACCTTAATCCCATAGAAAACTTATGGAGGGAGTTGAATCTCCAAGTTGCCAAGCGACAGCCTCAAAATCTTAATGATTAAGCGATGATCTGCAAAGAGGAGTGAACCAAAATTCCTCCTGATACGCAAAAACCTCATCATCAACTACAAAAAACGCCTCTCTACTGTTCTTGCCAGCAAGGGTTTTGCCACCATGTATTAAGTCTTGTTTGCCAGAGGGATCAAATACTTATTTCTCACTGCAAAATGCAAATAAATTTATAAAATTTATACAATGTGATTTTCTGATTTTATTTTTGATATTATATCTCTCAATGTTAAAATTAACCTACCCTTCAAAATATAGACTGTTCATGTCTTTGTCAGTGGGCAAACTTACACAATCAGCAGAAGTTCAAATAAAAATTTCCTTCACTGTATGTTGCAAGTGCAGCTCTGTCCTTTAAATAGGTAAAGGTGTACCCCAGCATTGAAATGTTTACACAGGATGGAAACAAAATGTGATTCAACATATATTTTTTATGTGACCTATAGTTTTGTATCATTCAATGTGTGTAATCATGTTTACTTTCTGTATCTGATTGTTATTATATGCACAACAGTTAAACCACCTTGCAAGCTAGATGATCTCTCGTCTTCTGGATTTCCTATTGCACTTTAGGCCTGCGGAGAAGAATGTGAAGGCTGAAGCCCTGTCTCATTCCTCAGATACTGTTGGCCTTGACTCCACACCTCAACACATCATTCCTGCCTGATTACTGCAGCTCCCATCGACCTCCAACGGTTTCCTACAAAACTTTTGTGTGCCCGTCGTTAAGAAAAGAATTCTGAAATAGGACCATTAGTGCAAGTTAGCTATTCACCCAGGAATTTGAAACTATTTATTATTGCTCCCCAATAATATTGGTGGCCTAATCTCATTCAATATATGTCAATCAGTTTGTTCTCACTTGCTCCACTTGTACCCATAATAAGACTTCTCGTCTCAAACCCTCCAGACTACTTTATCCCTTTCCTATACCTGAAAAACCTAGAACCCATATTGCTATGGACTTACGGCTCTACCACCTACCCCATATCATACACTCAGGTGGTTTCATTTCCTGTCACTTCCAGGTCTGTTCTCAGCACCTCAACTCCCAACTACTTCTTTCAACACATATTCCGTTTACATGGTCTTCCTCTCAATGTTGTGTCTGATCATGGGGTACAATTTGTCTCCGAATTGTGGCGTGGGCTCTGCTCTTGTCTACAAGTCAAATTGGATTTCTCCTCAGTCTATCACCCTAAATCCAATGGTCAAGTTGAAAGAGTGAATCAAGTCCTCAGAAATTATCTACACCATTTTGTCTCATCCTGTCAAGATAACTGGGTCCATTTACTCACTTGGGTCGAATTTTCATACAACCCCCTTTCTTCTTTGCTTATGGTTAACATCCCTGCCCTTCTCTTCTCCTACCACTTCAGATATTCCACCTATGGATTCCCAAGTCCAAGCAATTTCTTGTACTTGGCAAGATACCCAGTGCTCTCTCCTTCAAGCATCGTCTTGAACTAAAGACCAAGCCAATAAAATAAAAGTCTCCTCCTGAATTTTATCCTGGAGATAAAGGGGACATATATGTATGGGACTGCGTAAGAAGTCTGGCGGTATTTCAGCCAGAAAACTGGTGCAGTCCTGTTCGCTAGATTTTTTAATCAGGCGCACTCGAGTATTATGCACATTACAAAGCAGCCGCAGCACTTTGTTATGAGCCTGAGATCAAGGGGCAGGCTGGAGGTGAGTTGCACTACAACCGTATAATTCTACATATTTATGAATGTTTGTTGGCAAATCTAGGTGCATTACTGCTGGAACAGGTGGAGCACTTTAAAAGTGGTTTACCTGAGACAGAATTGTCACTTAGTAGCTAGAAAGCGCTAAATCTATGACATGTAGTAGAACAGGTTCATAGATTCAGTTGCATTCTACACTTCTAATGCGCACAAAAAAATGGCACCTAGGTGCCAAAAATCATACATGTCGCCCAAAGTGTTCCTGTCAGCTTGTATTTGCCAAGATATCCGGTGCACTTTCCTTCAAGCATCGTCTTGAACTCAAGTACAAGCCAATAATAAAAAAAAGGTCTCCTCCCGAATTTCATCCTGGAGATTAAGGGCGACATGTATGATCGGGAGTTGCGCCTGTTTTCTGGTGAAAAATGCACCTCACCCTCTCGAAAACCCTGTCGGACGCAGGTATACGATGTTAGGTGCAATCTTCGCCACTTTCAGCTGCGCCTAACATGAAGGGGCGTGCAATTGGCGCGGTGTGGGCGTTCTGGGGTGGGACGCACCACATTCGAATAGTCCGATGCATGTAGGAATTGCGGTCGGCAAAGTGAGGCGCATTGCAGCGCTCGACAGCTCCGACAGGCAGACCTAGTTGAATGTGGTCTACCTGAGCCAGAGGAGGCGAAGTGAAGCTAGAATGTAATAGAATGGGGGCAAAATGTGCTTTAGGTCGACTGTTACAACAGTACAATACTAAAAATGAGTTGGCTATAAAATTATTTCATTAATAAAGATAAATATAAAATTTGTCTAAAAACGATTAAATGTATTGAAAAAGTTGATCATTTAAAATTAAAGGAAAAATATATAAGATCGCAAAAGAAATAAATCTCAGCTCTCAGCTCGGTGAGGCATGGAGTATGATTCAAAAAATCGTTTTTATTAGGTGTAAAACATTATCTGAAAAAGAGCTCAAACCTTCTAAAAACATACATCAATAAAATTGCCGTGACCGGCGCAACATCAGGAATTGGGATATTGAAAATTGCCGGGAAATACAAAAATTCAAATTCTGTAAGCATTTCTCATTGGCGGCAGAAACCAACCAATCAGAATAGGAGCGACAGTGAACCATTATAACCTATGGAGTAGTGTTGACCAATCAAATGAACAGGCGGGACAGTTCAAAATACAGTAAAAAAATGCAGAAAAGAGCTGATTGTTTGAGCTAGCGGGGGCTTGGCTATCCCGGCCTTTGTCCCATTGTAGTCTATGGAGAGATGGGGGCACTGAAATCTCAGCTCCGTGAGGCATGGAGTATTAGTAAATAAATAGTTTTTATTAAGTGTAAAACATTGTCTGGAAAACAGCTAAAACCTTCTATAAACAGACATCAATCAAATCACTAACAACGCGTGTGTCGCCATGATCGGCGCAAAATCAGGAATTGGGATATTGAAAATTGCTGGGAAATACAGTAATTAAAATTCTGTAAGCTCTTCTCATTGGTCGGCATAAACCAGCCTATCAGATTAGGAGCAACAGTGAACCATTATAACTAGAGATGGGCGAACCGATTCTAACGAAGGGGAATGCGTTTAGAATTTCAGGAAAACTTCAATTCTGAACGAAGTCGAAGTTTGGGGTACTTCGCGGGAACGAAGCGTGCTTTTGATTGATAAAATGTCTGCGAGCACATGGCGTTACATGGGGCAAAGAACTCTGGGAGGAAGAAAGGTGTAGCCTACATGATATGTGCAGAGATGAAGCCAATCAGACCCGGCGAGATTCTGTGACGTCACCGCACTAAATAAGTCCAGGCGGGACGCTGGAAGCTCATACCGCTCTCACTGTACTGAATAGGGAAGGTGCTGCCGTGGCTGCTTATGATATCTCATACTAAAGAACTCACTTTTATACAGCGATTTTTGGGGGGTGTCACAGCTTGTCTCAGAGACTGCTTCTCTTACGTTCTAATTATGATTTTGTGGGGTATTGGAACTGAAGTCCAATGTGCGTCCAATGCAGCTGCATATACATTTTAATGCTATCTGCTCAGTTCTTCAGCACATTGAATATTAAAGGGTTATCTAAGTTATCTACTTATTTAAAGAAACAGCGTTTTTACAATCCAAATACCACTTAATTTTTGGTTACTCTTTATTTTGGCGCAATTTAGATCCAGGGGTTAATTAAGCGTTGTTCTGCTGTTGCGGTCACTAAAAGAAACGTTCTTTTTCACCCCCAAAGAAGAAATTTTTCCTGTAGCACAATTCATAACCAAAGGTTAATTACAAGATTTTATGTTGTTGTGTACCGCAAAATACACGCCATTTTAACACGCTAAAAAGCTGGTAATTTTTGGTTGCTCATTTCTTTTGCGCAATTTAGATCCAGGGGTTAATTAAGCGTTGTTCTGCTGTTGTGGTCAGTAAAAGAAACGCTCTTTTTCACCGCCAAAGAAGAAATTTTGCCTGTAGCATAATTCAAATCCGAAGGTTAATTACAAGTTTTTCTTTTGTTGTGTCCCGTAAAATACACGCCGTTTTAACATGCTACAAAGCTGATAATTGCTGGCAGCATATTTCTTTTGCGCAATTTACATCCAAGGGTTAACTATTTTTTTGCAGTTGTACTTAGTAAAAGAAACGTTCTTTTTCACCGCAAAAAAATAAATTTTGCCTGTAGCATAATTCATATCCGAAGGTTAATTAAGCCTGTTTGTGCTTTTATATTCAGTAAAATACACAGTGTTTTTAAACATCACATACAAGTACATTTTTCCTGCCCATTTGTGGAGCACAATTTATATCCAAGGGTTACCAAAGCTTGTTAGTGGGTTCATTTGGAGTCAAATACAGGGTGTGTATTTATCATTATAGAGATATCTTCATCAAACAGTGTCTGTACATTTTAGAACAAACAGTATGTCAGAAGAGAGGTGGCAGGCTCTTCACTGCGAGTGGCAGTGGCACAAACATTCCTGGAGCAGCAAGGTCGCAGCACAGAAGGGGACGTCGCAGCGGGGTCAACTCGGTGAGGCCAGAACTGCCGCTGTCATCTGCGGCCTTTGTGTTGTTCAGCAACCCAATGGTTCTTGTTTGGGTTTGGGAATAGGTCATCCACTTCCTCCAGATGACATCTGACAACCCCAGCCAAAAGAGTCGTGGGAACGTCAGACACAACCCTAGTTGCATGGCCCGGGAGCAGGTCAGCGGCCCTTACCTGTCCTCAACCGCCTCTGTCCCATCCGGTTCCCTCAGCCCAGAGATCTACTATGTGGTCTGGGTCAGCGCCACTATATAGCGAGGATGAACAATTTGAGGAGGGCAGTCAGCAGCTATTTGGGCAGCGAAGAAATGGGGCCAATATCCCTGCTTCTTGCAGTAGGGGGCAAAGTATAGATGTGGAAAGTGGCATGGGAGGTCATGTTGTGAGGGGTCAGCCTCTGCTTTACCAAGACCGGTGATGAGGACAGCAGCGACGATGAACAAAAAAATAGAGATGATGGAGCCCCCGCATTGGGAGCCGGGTGAGCAAGGGCTTCTTTCATCGTCAGGAGAAGAGGGCATCAGCTTGCGCGTCAGGCAGCGGCGCAGCCAGCAAGTGGGTTGTGTGGCCGTGAGTCAGCAGGGTAGCAGCAGTGTGAGGCGGGAGCCAAGCGGCCACGGAGTAGAAAACCCGCTTCGCGGGCCCAAGAAAGTAGCGGCACAGGGGCTCGGGAAACCGGCAGGGGTGGTAGTAGTCACTCGTGCGGAGTTTTGGGCGGTAAAATCACTACTCGGGGGTTTGTGGCAGTTCTTTGCAAAGACACCGGGGGAAAGCCGAATATGGGTATATGTAGAATCTGTGGGCAGAAAGTGAAGCGTGGCCAGGGAGCTAACGTTGGCACACAGCCCTGCGTCAACACATGCAGTGTCACCATCAAGTGGCCTGGGAAAAACGTGGCTCAGATGTGGTGGTCCATCCTCCCACCGCAGCAACAGCAGCAGCGCAAAGAGGCACGCCTGCCATTTCAGCCAGTCAAGGCTCCACCACCTCTGCAGAAGGGGTTTCTCTTTTCCATCATCTCCTGTTTTCCCGATGCTCCTGCTCCTCGTTATTCTGGCGCCAGTAGTCGTTTTAGCGAGGTGATTGCAAAGAGACAACAGTATGCGTCCAACCCTCCAAGGTGCAGAAGCTGACCGTGCTTCCCGTCCAAGTTGTTGGTACTGCAGTCCCCTCCCTTTCCAAATGGGGGATTCTGCACCGTTCAGAGAACTAATGGCTTGTTTCCGAGCCGTGTGAAGAGTTCCAAGCCGTAATTTCTTTTCCAAAAA
The DNA here is from genome assembly GCA_025379985.1 of Phyllomedusa bahiana. NCBI lineage: Eukaryota > Metazoa > Chordata > Amphibia > Anura > Hylidae > Phyllomedusa > Phyllomedusa bahiana. Next base: position 74,813 of record JAODAL010005596.1, read on the forward strand.
GGCAGTACCAGCACTTCATAAATATGTAGAACAGAAGGTGGGCCAGTCCTTGAGCTTAACGATTTGTTCCAAGGTGCACGGCAGCGCGGATGCCTGTAGCTGTCACTACGGTCAGGGCCAGTACATGTCCTTTACGGCCCACTGGGTGAATGTGCTTCTGCCAGGCACAAACCAACAACTTGGACAGGAGACGCCGCTTTCTGCTCCCGTTGTTAAACTGCAGCTCCTGCGCCAATGTCCGCCTCCTCCTCCTCCACCACCACCACCATCTCACCCTCCACAAGTACTGCTCCATCATACCACAGGTGTAGGGCACAGCGGTGTCACGCAGTTCTACACCTGGCTTGCCTCGGAGAACGAAGTCACACAGGGGAGGAATGCTCCGCGTCATGCAGCAAGAAATCGATGTGTGGCTTTCTCTGCGCCAACTGCAAATCGGAACCATGGTGACGGACAATGGGAGGAACATGGTGTCCGCGCTGCACCCAGAAGGGATGGTCCATGCGCCCTGCATAGCGCACGTGTTCAATCTGGTTGTGAAAAGGTTCCTGAAGTCTTCCACGTTTCTTCAAAAGATTCTAAAAATTTGGCAGGAAAACTGTGCATGCACTTCATCCATTGTACAAAGCCAGGAACCCATCCTCGAGTTGGCAGCGGCGAACGCTTCCCCAAACACTCGGATATCGATGTTTTCACCAAGGGAATTCAAGCCTGCACATGTTGGACGACTGTATGAACAGTGAAAGGCCAATTAACATTTTTTGATGATCCAGGCGGAAGGATTTACTCCCTTGTGTAATTTGATGTCGCCAGTGGCAGCTAAATGCGTGGACCTGCGTTTGTTGAGGCCATTCGAGGAAAGGCGAGTTAATTTGTATTGCGGGAATCGGGATGAAAAACGTCATTCCACTGTTATTTCTGGAACAGATGCTGAAAAATTGTTTGGGAGGGGATGGAGGATCGTGGCGATAATCTCGGGGCCCACATGAGTCCAGTGGGGACTCAACTGGAGGAGGAGGAGGGGGGACATTGGGACAGAAGCATTGTTGGTGAAATGAGTGGATTTTCTACCCAGGTGACAAGAGAGGAGGAACAGAAGCAGCTGGAGGAGGTAGATGGAGTTGAGGAAGACGAGGCAGATGACCCGCAAGCACCGTGGCAGTATACAGTGGAGATGGAGGCAGGGGGCCCCTCTGAGTCACTTGGGCAGATGGCTCGCAGCATGCTGATTTGCCTGGCTACTGACAGCCATATAGTAACCATCCGGCAGAGGGATGACTTCTGGCTCTCCACCCTATTGGACCCTCGCTACCGGTCCAAAATGGGAGCCTTTTTCCCAGCTGCTGAGAGGGAGGACAAACTCAAATACTATAGGAAAATCCTCCGTAGTCAGTTGGCCGCTACCTATGTGCGGCATCTTCCCTCCTCTGACAGGTCTGACCGGGAGGTTCCTCAGTGCTCTCGTACGACTGTCACGGCTGCTGGGGGAAGGTGGGGGTTTAGGAGCAGTACAGCTCCATCAGCAGCAACCTAAGTCTGGAGTCACAGATGAGCAGCTTCCTTCACCCGCCTAGTGAGGAGGGCAGTCACCAGCAGCAGGACCTGGATCAGTCCCTGAATCAAAAGGTGGTGGCCTACTTGGACAGCACTCTGCCACCTCATTTTAGAAGATCCGCTGGATTTACTGGGCAGCCAAACTGGATGTGTGGCCGCAACTTGCCCAAATTTGCAGTGGAGAAGCTGTCCTGCCTCGGCCCGTAGTGTGGCATCAGAGCGGGTGTTCAGTGCGGCGGGGGGCCATCGTTACCCCAAGGAGAACCCGCTTGTCCACGGGAAATGTGTAACGACTGACCTTTGTCAAGATGAATCGGGGTGGAACGGCCAGGATTTTCCAACACCAATGCTTAGGCATCAGACTAATCAGCCATGACGCCCTCCCCAAAAATGTGAAAAAAGAGTCTGGGTTAAAAACTACCTGCCTTTAGCCACTATTCTGATGCCACCACTCGCCCCGATGCCACACATCTGCTGACAGTTTCTCCCTCTGCCACCAACCATCTTTACCAGGGACTGGTATTGCCACCCACTTACACTCTGTCATTGTGCCACTCTATGACCTCATGCTGCTGCTGTGGCTGCTGCCCTGCCCTCCACATGTGTCATTGTGCCCTGTCTGACCTCATGCTGCTGCTGTGGCTGCTGGCATGCCCCCCAAAACTGTGTCATTGTGCTACTCTGTGGCCTACTCTTTTTTTTGCCACCTCCAGAATGTCATTGTGCCACTCTCTGACCCCATGCTGTTTGCTGTGGCTGCTGCCGTGCCCTCCACACTGTGTCATTGTGCCACTCTGTGGCCTACTACTGCTTTGCCACCTCCAAAATGTCATTGTGCCACTGCTTGACCTCATGCTGGTGCTGTGGCTGCTGCCATTTCCTCCACACTGTGTCATTGTGCACTGGCCAACCTATTGCTGCTGTGTGGCTGTTGCCGGCCTCCACATAGTGTCATTTGTGCCACTCTTGACCTCATGCTGCTGCTGCCGTGATCTCCACTCTCTGTCATTGTGCCACTCTGTGGGGCCTACTACTGTTTTTTCCACCTCCAGAATGTCATTGTGCCACTGCCCGACCTCATGCTGGGTTTCTGTGGCTGCTGCCGTGCCCTCCACATGTGTCATTGTGCCACTCTGTGGCCTAACCTGTTGTTGCCACCCCCAGAAAAATCATTGTGCCACTGTCTTTACTCATGCTGTTGCTGTGGCTGCTGCCTTAACCTCCACACTGTGTTATTGTGCCACTCTGTGGCCTACTCCTGTTTTTGCCACCTCCAGAATGTTATTGTGCCACTCTTTTGCTCATGCTGCTGTGGCTGCGCTGTCACCTCCACAACTCTTTCACTGTTTTTGCCACCTGAGCCCCCAGCTTCTTTTTTTCCAGCTGGCGCTGCCATGACATTATAAAGGCTACATTCCCGCTTCAGTTTTTTGGTCAGTTTTGCTCTCTTAAGTGCCCAGGGAATTTTATAGTGAAGCGATTCTAAGAGTGGCGGCAGTCATCTGCGTGTCATACTAAAACACAACATTGTATGAAGACAAAACCAAGCTCCCTCTGCATATTTAATCATGGCACAGTGTTCTACAGCACCTGCAGGCTCTGTGCGGCCTGGAAATAGCTGTTTTTTTAACGCGATTCGTCCCGAAGTAATTCAGACCGAAACAAATTTTTTTGGAAAATTCGGCGAAGTCACCGAATTTTTTGAGAAATTCGCCCATCTCTAATTATAACCTATGGAGTAGTATTGACCAATCAAATGAAAAGGCGGGACAGTTCAAAATACAGTTGTAACGGTTGCTGCGCACATACAGCATAAGTTAGAGCGCCGACCGCTGACATCCGGGTGTGATCCACTGTGGTCACCGCAGGCGAGATGGTATATGGAGACCATGCCAGGGAGCGGAGTCTAAGGGACCCTGGTCTTCACCGGAGCCTGCCGCAAAGCGGGACGGACTTAGCTGCGGCGACCCTCAGGTCGCTACCCCCGACGTGGCTACTTGCGGTGACAGCCGAGGTGCAGTCCTGTGCATTGCATTGTTTGCTGCATTACATTGCTTGTTGCAGTTTAATGCTGAGTCCATCTTGAGCTCCTGCCTGTGTCTCTGGACTTAACCCCTGAGATACTGGTCCAGTTCCTGTGTTCTGTCAGAGCTCCTGACCATTTGTTTGTCGTCTTCTGCTGTCCTGTGTCTGCTGTATCCTGCCGTGATCCCCGTCCTGATCCTGCCCTGTGCTGCTGTGTATTCTGATGTGTCACCTGTCCTGTTCCTGCTGTATCTGAGGGTTGTTATGTGTTATTTATTCCGGCTGTATCCTGTGCACATGCTACCTATGTTCCTTTTCTACCACCACCTGTATCCCTGCCCGGGCACCACAGCTGTCACCACAGGTAGCCACGTCGGGGGTAGCAATCTGGGGGTCCCCGCAGGTAAGTCCGTCCCGTCAACTTCATTTTTATTTCTTTATTTTCGTTAGCCAATGATCAATAATATGGGTGTAACAAAAATAAAGAAATAAAAATGAATTCATTTAATTCATATTTATTTGTTTATTTTCGTTACACCTATATTATTGTTAATTTTATAAACAGATTGGTACAACTTCGTGAGTCTTATCATTTTATTTCTGCCATGTACAGTTTGATTATAGATTGCATTAGAAAACCCATAAGAGTGTCGCTCGCTCTCCCATTGGCCCAAATAATCTCGCCTCTTTTAAAACTGAGCCAATCCAAACAGAGCTGCTCTGCATTTCTTTTCCCCATAGAACTCTATGAGATAAGTAGCTCACCCGCTGATTGGCTAAGCAGGACGAGCCCCTTTCCCCCCAACCAATCACAGTACTAGAATATTTCCCATAGACAGCAATAACTTTTAGGGCGCCCTTCTATCGCACCCTTTCTTGCACCACTCAAAATCGACGCACAACATATGATTGGTGGATTCATATCTGCTGCCTGGTCTCAACCAATAGTTCATCCATATCCCTTCTATGAGAAATTCTTTTTACATATACTTTATTTTGCCCGATCTTTTCCATAGACTACAAGGGGGACAAAGTAGCTCGCGCTCTGATTGGCCGGGATACCCAAAAGCCCCCGCAACTTCAACCAATCAGCTCTTTTTTTTCTTTTTTTAATGTATTTTGAACTGCCCAAACCCTTTTTCATTTGATTGGTCAATATACTACTCCATGGGTTATAATGGTTCACTGTTGCTCTGTTCTGATTGGCTGGTTTTTTGCCGACAATGAAAAGCGCTTAAGAATTTGAATTACTGTATTTCCGGCAATTTTAAATTTTCAAATTCCTGTTGTTGTGCGGTCCCGGCGACAAACGATGCAGCCCCCGCTAGTCAAGCAATGTCTATTCTGCATTTCTTACTGTATTTGAACTGCCCCTTTTTTATTTGATTGTCAACCTACTCCAGGTTTAAGGGTTCTTGTCGCCCCCATCTGTTTGGGTTTGGTTTCTGCCGCCAATGAGAAAGCTTACAGAATTTAAATTTCGAAATTTCCCCGGCAATTTTTTACATTCAATTCCAATGTTGGCCGGCAGGGCGACAAACCGTTGTTTAGTGATTTGATTATGTATGTTTTTAGAAGGTTGCGCTCTTTTTCGATAATTTTTTACACCTAATAAAAACGATTTTTTTATTTTATATCCAAAGCCTCACGGGGTAGAGCTGAGATTTATTTCTTTTGGATTTTTTATATTTTTCCCTTTTAAATTTTAAATATCAATTTTTCAAAATTTTAATCGTTTTTTTTACAACTTTGACTTTCATTTGTTCATTCATTTGAAAGCAACTCTTTTTGCTTTTCACAACAGTTTAATGATTTTTCAAATGATTTCCAGCTGTCTAATCCCTAATACATGCTAGGCGCAAGTCCTTCTGCGCCTAAGTCCCGACTGTGCCTCAACACTGGCGAGGGCGCAGGGGAAATTTTCAACCCCATCTATGAGCGCACTCCTCGGGCGGTGAATCTTCCAATCCATGGAGATACAGGTGAGGTGCAGTCCCTCTGCGCCTAAGTTCCGCACTGCGCCTCACACACTGGCGAGGCACAGGGAACTTTACACCGCATGTATGAGCGCACCTCAGGTGCCGACATAAATGAGGAGCAGCTTTCACTTAAGATCGGGCGAAAACGGGCGCTCCGATGCGCCAATCTTCATATATGTCGCCCTAAGTGTGGTTGTCAGCTAAGTATGTCCATCTCAAGATCTCCCAGCCTCAAGCTTGGCTCACATTTTCTTGGACCATTACTGGTTCTATGTTGTATCATTCAAGCCTGCTACAACTTTCGCCTGCCTCCATCCATGCAGATCCCGAATTCCTTACACATCTGAAGGCCCTTTTCCTCAACCATTTTTTCCCCAAAAATTGGAGATTTCTTTTACTCTAGCTGATTCTGGAGACATCTACGAGTACCAGGAAACCCTGAATGAAAATCTCCTCAGAGGTTATTGATTTTGTCTTGTAGACTGGAAGGGATCTGAGCCCAAGGAAAGTTCCTGGGAACCAGAGAAAATATTGATGCTGCTGACCTCATTTGAATGTTTCATCTTCTGCAGACTAGGAAGAAGAGAGGGCATAAGGGGGGTACTGTAACAATGCACTGTGGTTTCTGCTCTAGACTGTGGATGTACACTTGTCTACTCCTCTCGTCCCAGTCAGTATTCACCTCTCCTTGCTCCTGCTCTGCTCCCTGAGACTGTGTGCGTCTGGCATACATGCACCTGCTCTTTAATATTTGAAGGGACAGTACACTAATAACCACCAATAATCTTTCACAGTCTCGTTTATCTGGTCACTTCCTCCTGCCATCTATTCCAGTTATTGTTGTTTTTACCTCTGCTTGCTATGTTGCTTCCATTTTGTGCATTCCTGGTTCTGACCTTCTGCTGTGTTGACTGACTATCCTCTGTCTGCAGCCTGCCCTGACCTATTTGCCTTGTACCTATTTATGGTCTGTCTCCAGCCAGATTGTTTAAGCAGAAAGCTAAAAAAGAGATTGATATTTTAAAAAAACTTTGGTGAACAACTATTGCAGAACATTTTTAAGAAGCGAAGCACACAATGTCTGAGTTAGGGCTTGTTCACACGACGCTTTTGTGATCCGTTTTACGGATCCACAAAACGGATCTAACAATTGTCAGTGTGATTAACATTGCTTTCAATGGCAAAAGCGCATCGGTGTTCACACGAGTGATCGCCTATGCGCTTTTCGCGATCCGCTTTTTGGATCCGTTTTAAGAATTGACATGTCAATTCTTCTTGCGTTTTACGCAAGAGAAATCCCCATAGGAAATAATGGAGTGCACTTTTGGCATCCCGAAAGCGGATCCAAAAGCGCAGCATACATTTGGGTGCGTTTTGGATCCGCTTTCGATGCCAAAAACGCATTTTATGCTTGGGTTATATTTTTTTATCATTTTAATGGGAGGGCTAATTTTTCTGATGCAATGTGCTATTGGAAAATGCCTTCATTCTACATGGGTAAAGGAGAGGAGGATAATGTCAGTCCCACAGCCCCCAGCATACCACCGGAGGCACATGGACGTCGGGTCTCTGAGTTTGAAAACTATTGATTGATTTAAAAAAAAAAAATAGGGGGGGGGGGGGAGTGGGTTCTAAAATCATAGGTGTATGTACAGTTGACTGACACAAGGTAAAAAAAGGTTTTTTTCTTGGTCATTTAAAGGTTATATTATATTTAAATTGCAGTTTGATAGGTTGATTTAAATAAAGCATTGAAAAAACGGATTCAAAAAACGGATCCAAAACGTCGTGTGAACAAGCCGTTACGCTGGTGTGTGTTCGAACATGTAGAGAGTGATAGCTCTGAAATCGTTAAGAGGCAATTGCTTCAATGGGAAGCATATTAGATACGAAAAATGCATTCAATCTCTCCTATCGGTTTGAATGAAAATTTAAGTTTTAGAGCTTTCTTATAGCTATTTTGTTTCAGTATTGTGAAATGTTTTTAATGTTGTAGGTAATTTTGTGTCGTTTTGTAACACTGTTTTTAACTAAGTTTGGTAAGTTTGGTATAAATACCTCCCATACAATGTACAATGCTTGATAAAGAAGGTATTATCCTTCGAAACATCGCAGCTGTGCCTCACGCCCGGTGTTCAGCATCTCCCTGCTATCCTACTCAGGATGTATGCATGCCGCTAGGAGATTATGGACTAATGTACTAGAAACCTAAGTATACCTTTGCCATTTTTCTGATGTTTTTAAAGTATTGAAATTATTATGTGAAGATTGGACACAGTTTTGTTGGATTAATAAATATGAAACTAAAAGTTTATTGGTCTACATAAATGTTTGAAGCTTTCTCCAGCCGGCCCTGATCCTACTGCTTGTGACCCAATGACATCTCAGTCTGCTCCTTGTGTACCTTGTTGGCACACTGACTGTCACTGCAAATGGCCACGTCAAGGGTAGAGACCAGGGAGTCACTCACATCAAAGTCCAACCAGCGCTGATAAATAACAGGGGGGATCCTTAGACTCCTCTCTGGCATGGTTCGAATAATCTCTCATGGTGACCCAGTGGATTCACTCCTAAGTGTTACACAAGGGTGGCTTGTCTACAGTCAAGCATGGTGTTGGGAGTTTTGTGGTTTGAGGCTGTATGAGTGCTGCCGGCTCTGGGGAGCTCCAGTTCATCGAGGGAACCATGAATGCAAACATGTACTGTGACACACTGAAGCAGAGAATGATCCCTTCCCTTTGGGCTGCAGGGCAGTCTTCCAACATGACAATGACCCCAAACAAACCTCCAAGATGACCACTGGCTTTCTAAGGAAAAGGAGGGTAAAGGTGCTGGACTGGCCAAGCATGTCTCCATGCCTAAACCCTATTAAGCATCTGTGGAGCATTCTCAAACAGAAGTTGAATCTCACGGATGCGCCTGCGACCCTCGTCCCGGGTCGCAGGCGCATCGTGCCCGATTCGAGCGGCGCCCCGTCCGACATCGGGTCGGGGTCCGCTAATCCCGCTGCGGTCCCCAGTGACTATATCCGGCACGCAGACCTGCCCCGTCCGTCTCGGCCCCTCGGCGTGCGCGGCCCAGCCCCTTAGGGAGCGCGCGCGCCGGCGGTCTGAGATTTAAAGGACAGTGGCCGTTAATTGGCCATTAACGGGCACTGCTCTAGTTTAGCCCAGCCTCTTCCCAGTGGCTCTTTGCTGGATCTTTAGTGCACAAGCCTATTGGGAAAGCGTTCCAGAAAGCCTTGTCTGCCTACCGTGTACCGAACCCATTTGCTTACGTGTACCCGACCACGATCCTTGCCGCTGCCCAGACCTTCTGCCTGTCTACGTTCACGAACCTCAGCCACCTGCCTGACCTTCTTGCCTGTCCCCGACTACGAGCCTGACTGCGATTCTGTACCTCGCCTACCCTTGGCAGCCACCGCAGGAAAGCCCGCAGTAGGTAGTGACCTGGTGGACTCCCGCTGCAGCAAGTCCATCCCGCTTTGCGACGGGCTTGGTGAATTACTGGGACTCCACTTAGATTCCACTCCTGGTGTGGGCTTATGCCATGCCTGCGGTGGTCAGAGGAGTCCACCTCCTGAACCGTTACAGTAGATTCGGCCCATGGATCCCGCCAAGGTGTCATTGCCAAGCGTCGCCAACATCACCACCGCGTGGTAACGCAATCAAAACAGATTTCGCAAGCAAGAAAAGCAGCTAGAGCACTCTCCTCCATGATGCAGCAGCTCATCGGCACCACTCAGCAGCAGCAGTCGGCTGGCAGTGGTTCCTCCGTGCGCTGGTCGCTCAGTTGGTCCTAAGCTTCGCTTCGTCAGCGAGACAAAAGTATGACGGGGACCCCTAAGGCTGCAGGGGTTTCATCACCAAGTGGTCCATTTCATGTGGAACTTATGGCTAGCAGTTCCCTTCGGAAAGATCCAAGGTGGCCTTCATGTCATGTCTCCTCTCTGGTAAAGCCCTGGCCAGGGAACTCCCTCTCTGGGACAGAGGCATCCGGAACCGCTGACCTGGTGACATTTATTACAGGTATTCCGTAGTGTCTATCGAAGAGCTGCGCCGGCCTCTGTCTTGCTGAAACCGCCCTGTTGAACCGTGCAACAAGGGAACGCCTCGTGGGAGACTATGCCGTGAGTTCCACGCACACTAGCATCTGAGCTGGCTTGGCATACAATGCAGCGTTGTGCGCACACGTTTCAAGCAAGGGCCTCCTCCAGCCTGATTAAGGATGCCCTCGCCGCCCGGGGTATCTACGTCTTCTTTAATCGAGTATCCATTTGGCTAACCGGATAGATATCGCTTATCAGAGAGACGAGTGGAGCTCCGCCAAGAGACAAGATACCATGTCCTACCACGCCGCCTATCCCGTCCTGCTCGGTGTTTTACGGCCTCCCACAGCCTCTTCCCAGCCAGCCGTGGAGAGGCCATGCCAGTGGATAGAGCCCACCTGACTCCGCATGAACTCTGGACCAAACGGCGGTAAGGAAAACCTATGTCTACTTTGTGGCAGCCTGAAACATCTCCTCAGGGGTTGCATTGCTCCGTGCGGCGGCCGGGGAGACGAGCGCACCCTAGGCTACGTGGAGGAGAGGTGTCCTAGGGGGTGTGTAGTCTCTCCCTCGTGCTGAACATACCCGTCCTGGTCAGCACGGAAGCCAGGGACACGTTTCATGCTTCAAGCCTCCTGGACTCGGTTCGGCTGGGAACTTCTTGGCCGCTGCCGTGGTGTCTCAACACCATCTTCCAGTGGTTCTCCAGGAGAAACCCCTATCCATCTCCTCCGTCAGTGGGGAGATCCTCAGCGATCTAATCCGTTACCGTACGGAGCCATTGTTCTTCAATTGGAGCACTGCATAAAGAGAGACTGTCGTTCTATGTGTTACCCGGTCTTCCTCGGACCATCCTATTGGGTCTTCCGTGGCTGCGCAAATGCCCCGCGTGCTTGACTGGCAGACGGGTGGAAGTTTGGCGATGGGCCCAGAGTGTCGGTCTCGCTGTTTGAGAGCACTCGCGGTGCTTACATTCTCCGGTACGTCTTAAAGGCTCTAGCGGGTCTCAAGCATATATCCGTGAGTTTTTCTGATGTCTTTTCCGAGCAAGCAAGCACGAGATTTCTGCCGCTCATCGTCCATATGATTGCCCGATTGATCTTCTGCACGATACAGTTCCTCCTCGGGGCAGAGTCTACCCTTTATCCGTTACTGAGACTCCAAGCATGTCTGAGTACATCCGGGAAAATCTTCAGAAAGGATTTATTCGAAATTCTCCTCTCCCGCGGTGCAGGATTCTTCTTCGTGGGAAAAGAAGACGGCTCCTTACGGCCCTGCATCGACTACGTGGTCTGAACAAAGGTTCACGGTTAAAAAACGGTACCCTCTACCGTTGATTAAAGGAATATTCGACCGTCTCAGGGCGCAAGGGTCTTTTCCAGCTGGATCTGAGAGGGGGCCTTCAATTTGGTCCGGATCCGCAAGGGCGATGAGTGGGAACGGCCTTCAAACACCGAGCGGCCTCTTCGAGTACCTGGTGACGCCTTCTCGGGACTCTGTAATGTGCTGCCGTCTTCCACGGAGAATGTGTAAGATGTCTTCGGGATCTTCTCTATACATGTGTCATGGTCTACGCTGGACGACATCATGATATACTCTCTGATCTTGGGACCTCAACCGCCTTACGTCGCCAAGTGCTACAGCGCTTCGAGCTAATCAACTGTATGCCAAATTCGGGAAGTGCCTCTTCCATCAAGTAGCCTTCCGTTCATGGGTTTATATTATCTCTGGACCAAGGGCTCGGATGGACCCAGCCAAGTTGTCAGCCGTATTGCAAGGCTACGCCCAGTAGGCCTGCGGGCCATACAACGGTTCATGGACTTCTTGCAAATTTTACCGGCAGTTTATTCCGCACTTCTCCACGCTGGTGGCTCCATTTTTGGCCCTTCCTTGGAAATACTGGTGGTTAAACGCTCCTGTTCCACCAATGCCCTTTTTTCTTGGCATTTCTTTTTCTCATTTTATCAACGTGCTGGATGGAAAATTGTATCTGTTTACTTTGTTCTCTGACCGTGCTCACATACTCATGTCCTCTGAATAAACCTACATTGGTCAAGTTTTCTGTACCTCCCTTGTACAATTCAGAGGTATTTTTTTACCAGCTATTTTGTACATGCAAAGTTTTTTAGTAGTTTAATTCTAGAAAACACATTTTTTAAAATAGGAGGAAATCACACCATGTCTTTGTTTCTCTTTTGTTTTAATTGTATTAAATGGGTTGTCTCATTACAGGGATTGATAAGCTATGTTAAGATCTTGCAAAAAAACAATGTCATTTGCATTATTTGATCCATTAACAGTAGTTCCTTCCTATTCCTGTTTCTGACAGCATTTATTGGATAATACAAGGTATTTTTGGCACCTTCTCAAATTCACCTGTGGTGACTCAAATTGCAGTATTAAATTTAAGTGCAAGGTGCCTCAATGACAAAGCTGTAGTGCGCCAAAGTGAAAAAAACAAGTATCTGTTATGTATTCGGAATAGTAAAGGTATTTTTTGGCACCTATCAATTACCTGTGGTAACTACACAATTGCTGGATTCAATTTAATGCCAAGGAGGCTGTATCAACAAATCTGGACTGGGCAAAAGTGCAAAAAAAAAGTATCTGTAATGTATTAGGATAATAAAAGTTATTTTTGGCAACTTTCAATTTCACCTTGTGGTGACTACAAAATTGCTGCATTTCACATTTAAGTGCAAGGTGCCTCAATGAACAAAAGTGTAGTGGCAAAAGTGAAAAAAACACGTATCTGATAAATGTATTGGATGATAAAGGTATTTTTGGCACCAATCAACCTGTGCTTGACTAACAAAATTGCTGGATTCTAATTTAACTGGCAAGTGTGATATATGAACAAAGGTGGAATTGGGCAAAATTGAAAATGAACACCGATATGGAAATGGTATACTGATAATTAAAGTGAGTTTTGCTACCTAAAACAAAGAGACCTGCAGTTACTCGAACAAGATGTGTATCCCTAATATAAGTTCAGGGCTGCCCAATATCCAGGAAATATTTCAATAGAAAACTGTTAATAATTAAAGCTATTGCAGTGCAATGTCATCACTAAGTCTTGGCGAACTTTATCCAGTATTCTTTATAGAGCTTGTCCGTGTTCACCGCGGGGCCCCCCCTCCGCTCCCCCGTGACTTTACAGTGGTAAAATGCTCCTTTAAATTCTCTACTAACTACATAAAATCTTCAATCTCTAATTTAACTAAATTGTAAGGATCCAGTAAACAACGTAGAGCTTTCTCTGATGAAGAAAATAGACTAATTTCGCTGAGCTGTTTGGCCAAGCAGAGGCAAGTACTTCTGTCTGAGACGCTGAGAGACATGTGCTGAACAGGAAAACGCTGTTTCTATGTAAAACTAGTTTCATGTGATTTTTACAGCCAATCGCAACCATACCACATCCCAGTCAGGACGGTCGCACACAATCTCACCCTAGCTTCTATTCTGTAAGCTGATTTGCTGGCCGCAAAAATGACAGGGAAGCGCCGAAATGGCGCGATCTTAATAGGACGATGCACAGATTTTAACACTAAATTATCGCATGATCTAAAAATTTCGATCAAAATAAAAACTGTGCCAATTTCAACTTTGTCGATAATAATCGCTCAACACTAATCAAGAGGCCATAGAGGATGATTTTGTCTACTGTGACGCTCAATTGCTGAAGCCCTCAGAAGAGAAGAAGGAAGCTGGTCCCTCTCTTTCCGCTGGACTCGCCATCTTTAAGGTGTGAAAATGACGAATTCAAGAGACAAAAGGCGTAGAACCCGTATATATTCTCCAGACCCTTCCGTAAACATGGAGTTGTGCCTTTGCGAACATACATGCGCATCTACAAGAAGGGCAACATTGTGTACATTAAGTGTGATTGGGCCACCATTCAAAAAGGCATGCCATTTAAATGCTAAAATGGCAAGAATGGCAGGATCTACAATGTTACACAGCATGCTGTGGAGATATAATTGTGAACAAGCAGATCACGGGTAAAATCCATTGCCAAAAGAATCAACGTCCGTGTTGGAGCACATTCGCCACTCCAAGAGTAGAGATCGGTTCATCCAGCGTGTCAAGGAAAACGAGAGTAAGAAAAAGTAAGCCAAGGAGAAGGGCACCTAAGTGGAACTGAGGCATCAGCCAGCTGACCCATAAGAAGCTCACTTCGTCCGCACTCATGGAAAAGGAAACCTGAGTTCCTTGAGCCCGCATTCCCTACAAGTTTTATGGACATAAATGTACAATAGCCTTGCAAAATATTCCCTTGATTGCTTATGATAACAATGTGATGGCTGCTACGTAAAGCTTTTTCTGAATTTTAATATGGAGGGGCAAGTGATCTTGTATAGGCAGAATTTCTCACAGTGCTACCCGGGTCTTGACTGTCTCCTGAGGAAGGCTCAAGGTCTTAGCTCAAACTTCCGACATTCGCACCCTGCTTCGGCCCGACTTGCAGCGTTGCAGCGTCATCAAATTTTATTCGGAGTGTCCAAAAGGTCATTTTTGCTGGTTTTGGGGTCAGGCTACCGTAAAAGTGGTGCCAGGGGTGCCAATAGGGCAGTACTCCTGTCAAGAGCCCTAATCAAAAAGGGGCCTAGTGATATGTTAAAAATAGGAACAAGTAACGTGTGGGGGCCCATTTGATTTAGTTGCATGGGGCCCTGAAATGGTTAATAGATGACTGACAGCAGCCCTGGGCACCACTTTCACACCCTTAATACAGCCTGCAGATGAAACCTCCTATTCCCAGTTGGGATGTTCTTGCTGCCACCACATATATGACATGTTCAATATTTCCAATACCAGTGTCTTCTTATGTGTCAAAGGGGCCCGTAGCAGCTTCTACTGCTGTACCTGTTATAGCTATGCTGTCCTCATCTTTTCAGTTAGCCATTGAAAGGAATTAATTATTTTAGCTTACGAATGTACATTTTTCTGTGACTCTTAGAGCCAAATTGTCTCCACTAAGTTGTACCACCTATCCAGTTTACTCTCATGGAAGGTAATTGCAGCTTCTCCTCACCTGTGTTAGTATAAAAATTAACCTGAATATCATCGGCCATCGACTTTAATGGGGTTCGGTGTTCAGTTCGGCGTTCGGTTCGGCGTTCAGCCCGAATTCCTCAAAATTCGGGGTGCGGCCCGAACTCTAATTTTTTAGTGCTCGCTCATCACTAGTTTTAGTCTATGCAACTGTGTTTCAACTGGGTTTGAACCAAGTGACTGTATTATGAGAAATGTTTTGCTACTTTATCTCTTATTAAATGTGAGACTACAGTAGGTTCCTTGGGACAAACAGAGGAAATGTATATGTCTTGAATATGTGTATGTCCACTTTCAAATTGCATCTCGATTTTATTATTGCATATCATAGATAAGGTGTAATAGATTATTTGTATAACAAGAAATCTACCTTAGTGGTCCTTTTATTGTGGGAATAATCAAGTTATACAAATAGAAATTAATGTACATGATGACCTCTTTATCCATGGATAATTCCACCAAACTCTTAGACCAATTTAGTTTTCCTGACTATAGTTTAGGTAGCTATCATTTTTTAACTATTAAAAGTTTACATTTGCCAACTAGAATTTATCAAAATTTAAGTTATATTTTGTTCTAACAGCTAGAACTAAAAGTTCTACAATGTGTGCTCAATGCAAGGTTATTTCTAAAAGGTAATTGCATCCCCACTGAGCACAGAAATCCTATAAAAATGAGTAAATATATAGGATGTCAAGTCAGTTTTGCTGCAAGGTATGTATTCATTGCTCAGATATATTATATTGCAATGAAACACTAAGCTGTAGCTATCTATATACTTTATGGTATAGAGCATATATTTTTCAGTGTTAGGGTACTTTACAAGCAGACTTGTAACTATAGCGATATATTTTTTGTACTTATACTTTAATATGTAATATTACAAATTTAAGAAGTATCAGAGTTGAATTTGTTGTGTCTTTAGCTCTTGGTCTAGAGAACTTGGTCTAGATTTAGTTCACCAGACAGCCAAAGATAGCACAAAGCCATGTAACGAAACAAACAAAATACAACTGCCACAACTTATATGCAGAGGGAGGTGGATATCCACTGGTTTCCCCCCTTTGATCCCTGTACAGGGAGTTACTCACAATGCAGTCTCCAATGGCATCAGCTGCTGTTCAAACACAGTATAAATAGGACAAACAAGATGCTTCATTGGGCAGGCAAAGATTTCTGGCTCTATAACTTCTTCTTTAAGAGACTCCCCTGTCCTCCACTCATTACCTGTAGTAAGTGCACCTGTTTGAAATTGAATCATTATAAAAGACACCTGTCCACACCCTCAAACAGTCACACTCCAAACTTCACTATGGTGAAGATCAAAGTGGTGTCGAAGGACACCAGAAACAACAAATTATTTGCCCGACGGATAGCACCAGGCTGGGAAGACTTAAATCTGCAAGAAAAGCAACTTGTTCTCGGAGTGAAGAAAATCAACTGTGGGATGATAATTAGAAAATGGAAGAATATAAGACCATTGATAATCTCACCTCGATTGGAGCTCCACGCAAGTTCTCAACCGTGGGGTCAAAATGATCACAAAATGATCACAATGACAGTGAGCAGAACCTGGGAGGACCTAGTGAATGACCTTCAGAGAGCTCGGACCAACGTAACCAAAGGCTACTATCAGTAATATACTACCCCTTCAGGGACTCAGATTCTGCAGTGCCAGACATGTACCCCTCCGTAAGTCAGTACATGTCCAGGCTGTCTGTAGTTTGCTAGAGACCATTTGGATGATCCAGAAGAGTATTAGGAGAATGTCATATGGTCAGATGAAACCAAAGTAGAACTGTTTGGTAGAAACACAACTATCTTATTTGGGAGGAGAGAGAATGCTGAGTTGCATCCAAAAGAAAATCTACCTACTGTTTTGAAGATGGGGGGTGGCTAACATCATGCTTTGGGGCTGTTTCTCTGCAATGGGACCAGGACGACTGATCCGTGTACATGAAAGAATGAATGGGGCCATGTATCGTGAGATTTTGAGTGTAAACCTCCTTCCATTAGCAAGGGCATTGAAGATGAAACATGGCTGGGTCTTTCAGCTTGACAATGATCCCAAGCTCACCGCCAGGGTAATGAAGGAGAGGTTCCATAAGAAGGCATTTCAGATCTGGAGGGCCTAGCCTCTTCTGATCTCATCTCCATAGATAAACTTTGGAAGGGAGTTGAAAGTCGTATTGACAAGCGACAACCAAAAACATCCACTGCTGTAGAGGGATCTGATGGAGGAATGGGCCTAATACAGAAAACAGTGTGTGCCGAACCTTGTAAAGACTTACAGAAAATGTTTGACCTCTGTCATTGCCAACAAAGAATATATAACAAAGTATTGACCAAATACTTTTTTATACCATAATTTACAATTAAATTATTTACAAATCAGACAATGTGATTTTCTGGATTTGTTTTCACATTTTGTCTTTCATAGTTGAGGTCTACCTATGATGTCAATTACTGGCCCCTCTCATCTTTTTAAGTGAGAGAACTTGAACAATTGGTTGCTGACTAAATACTTTTTTCCCCCACTTTATCTTGCATTTCAGTTTTGTAACAAAAGTCCAGGGTAAGTGGAAGGTAAACAGTGAAGTCAGTAGAATAGCCAAGTCCAGAACCAGAAGTCTTAATATAGAAATAAGTTTTGCTTTACTAAAGGCACAACCAAGATCAAACAAAGCTCATGGGAACCTGCCCATTTAAGTAAATGTAACATTGTTGCCACTAGAGAACAGCACATTAGCATTGTACACTAGCCCTTTAAATCTGCAAAGACCAGTGTGCGGAATCACTAGCTATTAGCCAAGCACTAAACAGAGGAATGGGCCACCAGACAAAGTGCCTGCAATGCAAACAGAGAAATAGCTGGAAGCTGGGGTGCAAACAAACTTTAGCCACAGTGCAACTCATGACAATATCTGCTGTAAGATTTACATGTGGAAACATTGAAAAAAGGTTTCTTAATATTGTTGTACTACACTAACCCATGTCCTATTGATGCATTTGGCATAGGATACTTTAAACAAGCCTGAAACTTATATTCACCCTAAGATAAAAATATAATGACAGAAAAGATGGACTATTTTGTCTTCTTTTATTCTGTTTTCTCTGTTTTTCTAACCAAATTGGACTTGGCACTGTTTCCTACACTATTGAAAAAGTTTTGCTATGACGATGTACACATTTTATATGCCTATCCACACTGTACCTGCTAACATTTTTCTTCTATATTTTAAAAGAGCATTTTGACAATAGAAATTTATGGTACAACCTGCCGGGATCTACAACAATTAGGGATATGGTACACATTAAGCAGTTAGTGCCAATATACTAATTGACAGTATCATAGACAGGCCAGCTTTTCTTCTCCGATATTTATTATCGGAAAACCCGATAGGTAAAGGTCATACTGCCACATTAGCTGTACTAAACAAAATCAAACATAAATGTAACTGTATTGGTTAGGTAAAATAATGTTACATCTTAAAAATTAGTTGGCTTTACATGACTCATTATGAGACATCCCTTACTATATTTAGCATTTTTCTTTGCATAAGGAGAATTTCTAAATTATTAACTGCATTGTTCACAAGAGTTAATATTTAAAAGATATTGTTTATAACACTGATATAGTGTAACAGGATAGTGCCTGTTTTTACTGGCTTGCTCATGCATTGGAAAAATTAAAGAACTATTGTACTCTTTCACAAGGAGGATTTCCTGTACTAAAATTGCTAACCTACAACAATTACTGTTGTTAATTACCTTATTGTATGCTGGGGAGTAATGTGGATTTTACTAAAGATAATTCCTGACAGTCCTTTATCTTCTGGCATTAAGCATGTTTGAAAACAAGTTTTTGTTTGCATTGAAAGTATACTTTCAAAGAAGGTAACATTCAGGCGGAAATTTTTTTCCATGAAAATATTTAAAAAAATTTCTTGGGTTATAAGCATCTAGTTAACTAAAAGATAACAGCATGTGCTTACATATTACTGAAAAGGGATAAATGAATGGACAAATTAAAGTGAAAGCTCTTAAATCCCTTAATAGAACCAGTATTCATTTTCCTGGGTGACACCGTCTTTACTGAGTAGTGCTATGCTAGATCACCTTATTAAGAGCAGCATAGACAATGGGCTGTGGACTCCTTTCACAGGCTGTTCTTCTATCTACAACATCCCTGATGTACTCCTTGCTTAACCCTAGAATGCATGACCCGGGCCTTTTAGGCCCTGTAGCTTACTTGTTTGCTATTTCCTGCAAGATTATTTTAGTTAGAATTTTGAAATTTTCCAGGTTTTCCCCAAGTTTTGTAGTTTTTTTTCCAATTAAGATAAGAGATTAGAGTTTTATTGGGGTGCCCCTTTAAAAATTTCTATGGGAGGGGGAAAAAAACCTTTTTTTAAACCCCCCCAAACAGGGAGGGGAAAAAGCGGGAAAATTAAAACCCAACAACGTAAAAGGTTTAGTGCAAAATCTTAGGCAACAAAATTTAGGTTATAAAAGTCACGGGAAAAAAAATCACGACATTCACTATCCCTGTCCCGTACCAAAAGCATGACCCCTTAAAACCCGATGACCCACCCAAAATTTAAAAAATGCCAGAAGGGCAGTATGATTTGAACCATCATAATTTCTTGAATGGAAAATTTACTATCCCTTTTCCCGGAAAACCCGCATGACCCCTTTAAAAACCCGTCTGACCACAGATTAAAAAAATGCGAAAAAAGGGAGTTTTTGAACCCCCATTTTTTTGGATGGAATAACGGTTTTTTGTTTTTTTTTCTTTTAATCCCTATTAAATGGGTTGTCTTACTACAGGGATTGTAGCTGTGTTAAAGATCTTGAAAAAAAAGTCATTTTGCAATATGTGTCCTTAACAGTGCCCCACCTATTCCTGTTTTTGACAGCACCATCACCCTTGACCCACTCTTGACAATTGGGGAAGAACAAATGTCTGTCAGAAACCATTTTTTAGATAGGACTGTAGTATAGCTGCATTTCACAGCAACATGCCCCAAAAATTCAAAACATGACCCCTGAGCCACTCTTGACAATTGTGGAGAAAAATGTCTTTTAGAAAAACACATTTTTTAGAATAGGACATGTAGTATAGCTGCATTTCACAGAAAACAGCCCCCAAAAATGCAAACATGATCTTGAGCCACTTTGACAATTTGTGAAGAACCAAAAGTCTGTTAGAAACGAACTTTTTTTTAGAATAGGACCTGTAGTATTGTTGCATTTCACAGCAGCATGACCCAAAAAATTATAAAAAATTGACTTCTCAGCCCTGTTAAAAAATTGTGAGGGAGAAATGCCACTTAGAAGCCAATTTCTTTTTTCAAAGGACCATGATTTAGCTGTATCTCACAGCACCATGACCCCAAAAACCATTGACAATGTGAACAATTCTAAAGATAAAGTGAGTAAATGGAATACGGTTTTGTCATGAAACCTTGATGTCTTTTACAGTCTCCTCACCGCAAAACCAGCAAAATGAACTTTTGGGAACTGAGAATAAAAATTGCAGTAAGAAATGATCATTTTAAAAACAAAGTTTTCCAGAGGACCATTTCTTTTGGAAGAGGAATGTGAAGTAGACCGGCAACTAATCGGTGACCTCGGCAATTGGGGCCACAACATCATCAGAGATCAATGCCTGATTCATCTTGATGAAAATCAAATGATCCACATTATCTTTGGAAAGCCGGAAGCATTTGCCTGTAATGACTCCTCCAGCTGTGCTGAAGGTCCGCTCATATATGACGCTGACTGCTGGGCAGGACAACACCTCTATGGCGAGCTCGGGCCATTCATACATTTTGGATACCCAGAAGTCGATTGGGTCCAGAACACATCCAAAAACATCGGTTTTGAAACGCAGATAGTCGTGCACCATGATTTAAAGCCGGTCTCTGGGGTGTTGTATGGTGTCCTGCATTACATGTGTTAGTGAGTTGGGTAAATAAAGGATTGCAGAGGTCAACCCATTAAGGCTTCTGCCACAATTGCTTGCTGCTGCTGCTGCTGCCGCTACGGGTACTTGGCGCTTACTGTATCACGTTGCTGACGTTTGTTTCCCATGTATTTGAAGAACGTGAAGCAGACACAAACAGATGTCTCCAGTTGATCAATCAGCACGGTCTCCAATTCCTGCATTTTACTCTCTATTTGGGTGGGTGGAAGGAAGGGCTGAGTTTGGTTTTGTACCGGGGTCAGGAGGGTGGCCCCCCAGTAACTGTTTTTCCCCAGTTTGATGGCCTTAATGCGAGGATCATGTTGGAGGAAATGGGATCCATCCCACTCATATGGAGAGATGGAGCCTTGATTTCCCAAAAGTCTCTGGGTCGAGGGGCACCTAGCAACTGATCTTCCTCATCTTCCTCCTCCGCCTCAAATTCATGCCAACCTCTTTCCAAGGCAGGGACTTCGGTAACGTCGGTGTCCAGGAATACCTTATCCTCCCCCTCCTCCTCCTCTGCTTCCTCCGGCACAGCTTCAATACTGACTTGCCTCAGATGATGCACCCTGAGAGCTGAGGTGCCGCCTTGCACTAGCCCTGGACCCCGAACCACTGCCTATTGAAGACCGATAGAATTGTGAAACTGTCAGGCCTCCTCCTCCTTCGCTCGTGGGACCTGATGTTTCAGATTGTCCAACGATCGTTCCAGAACTAGGATCACCACAATGCTCATGCTGACAAGGGCATTGTCCGCACTGACCATTTTGGGGGCTTCTTCAAATCTGGCAAGGATGGTGCAGAGCTCTCTCACCTGCCTCCACTCTTGGTGGTCAACCCCTAGGTCCGCACTGCTGCTTTTCAGGCCATGTGTCACTTCGTACTGCGTAATGGCATTGCGCTGCTTCAACAATCGCTGGAGCATGTGGAGGGTGGAATTCCAGCGTGTTGCCACGTCAACAATGAGACGGTTGACAGGGAGGCTGAGCTTACGCTGCAACGCAGCCAGGCAGGACGAAGCAGGGTGCGAACAGCGGGAAATTGTGAGCTCAGACCTCGACCCTTCATCAGCAGGCAGTCCAACCGGGGTAGCGCTTTAGAAATTTCTGGACGGCCCATGGTTCATGACATGTGCCAGGCAAGGGGATGTGCTCCACCCTACCGTTTTTTAGGGCGGCCGCAGATTTCGGACCGTTATCGCACCCCACCTTGTCTGGCACAAGGTTTCTTATCACCCACCCAGCGCTCGGTTTCTTTGCGAAGGGCCGTCCACAGCTCCTGACATGTGTGTTAACGGTCTCCAAGACAGATTAATATCAACACGGCCTGGTTTCTCTGGGCATGTTATGCCACCAGATGACCTTGGGGGAAAGAACCCTGCACCATCCCTGCGGTTTTGAAGAGCGTGCGCGGAGCCTGAGAGCCACCGTCACCACCAGAGAAATCCACCCAGCTCACCCAGTGAGCTGTCACAGAGATATAGCGGCCTTGCCATTTTTTACTAGTCCATGTGTCGGGGGCCAGATGGACTTTGCCGGATCAGATGCGACAATGCGCTTGAAATTTTAGGTGACACGTGCTGGCCAGGGCAGGGACGGCTTTTCTGGAAAAGAAATGCCTGCTCGGATCTGGTATTGGGGGAAGGCAAGGGCCATGACTTTGGCGGACCCATCTGTGTCCACCAGACGGAAAGGCAACATTTCCAAGGCCCCAAAAGCCGGGGCAATCCCGACATTCAGGATTTTGGCTTTGGGATGGTTTGGGTTTAAGTGTTTTTTTGCTTCCAAACCTGGTAGACAGAAGGCTGGCTGTTTGGGACTGGCCGCTGTACGGCATGCGGGTAAAAACTGGTGGAAGGAGAAGGGTTAGGCTGTGTCTCTGGTGGTGCTTGTGGTACTCAGGCGACGGTGGAGGCTGAAGCGGAGGCTGATCCTTGATCATGACTCTGAGAGACATGGGCAGCTGAGGAACGCTTGGGGGGTGGTTGGTGGGGAGGAGGGGGGAGACAGGGGTGTGACAGGGGTTTGGAAGCCGGCATCGGTGTGGACTTTTTTGGCCAAGTGTTGCCTCCTTTTCAACTCATGAATTCGCTGCATGTGACTAGACATGTTGGTGGGGGTTTAAACACCTAGATTCTTACTCTACTGATGCATTTATGGCAAAGGCGGCATAGGGACATCGCTGGGGTGAATCAGAGGCTTGTCGAAAACCCCCAGGCTTGAGAGGTCCTGGCCCTTTCAACGGCGATAAGCGAGGAGCGTGTTTCCGCTATCGTGGCTGGCGAAATAATCTCAGCAGACTTGTGCGACCGCCCTCTCCCTTTTGGAGGCGGGAGCCGTACTGACACTTCCCCATCGTCTTCCTCCTCGTTCAGTGATGAAGCGCTCGCAAGCAAATTCTTCTGAAAAGACCACGATGGATCCGCAATGTGGTCATCATCATCATCACCATCATCACAGGTGACTTCCTCGTCCTGACATTCTGCATCCTGGAGCTATAAGCAACAGGCACTGCAAGGCATTGCCGATCGCCCGGGATTTTTGACGATTGATCGGCTTCCATCTCCTCATCTGATGGCATCAGTAACTGGGCGTCAGAGCAGACAAAATCATCCTCTTTGGCCACTTGATCTTTGGAAATGCCTTCTGACCGCAACCGCATTTTACCATCAAAGAGGTCTTCAGAAAATGGCTAATCCACAGTGGTGGGTACACAAGTTGACATTTGGGCTGCCTTCGCTTCATGTTGGACGGCTGCTGACGATGATTTTGACGACAATTGTGGCCGGGCTGGGGAGGACGAGGAGGTAAGACTGCTGGATGCGGGTTGCTTTAAACCACTGAAGAACAGATTGGCGACGCTGTTCGTTACTGAGATTCACAGGGCCCTGACCCAGCGATGACAGGCCTGACAGTCCTGCAACCGACGATGCGCTGGCTTGCATGCTGTCTCCAGCACTGGTAGGAGCACCTTCACTTGTACCTCTACCTCCATGTCCAACACCCCTCTTTGCTCGGGTTTACCCCCTGCATTTTGCCCCCATGTTAAAAAAGACAAAAATTTAAGAAGGTATGGAAGAGTTTTTGACTGTCTCTTATTGAAAGACGGCAAATCACAGCTATTTTAAATCCCTCTAATTCCTACAGCCAACTAGGATTAGAAACTGAATTGTTTCTAGCGAATACCTGTGAAATGCGGGGCTGGTGGAAGAACCGTTAAAACAAAATCAACAGTGTTCTTCCCTTTAGTTCAGGGAATTAAACTGCCAGTAGGACTAGAAATTGATATTTTTACAAATATCATACAAGTGCGCTATCTGCGTCAAACTGAGATTCACCGAGCGCAATAAAATTTTTGAAGTTACACGGTGAAATTGCATTTTTGTGCAAAAAACAAATGAGAAAAAGTTGCTAGAAAATTTTTCTATCAGAATTGGTCGTACAACGTGGCTACTTGAAAAAAAACTAGGGCCGTGCCACATGCAATACAGCTATTTTAAAAATTTTTACGGAAAACAAACGGTGGTTTTTTTCACCAATGAAATACACCAACAGTAACTACAAAATTTTGTATCCAAATTTAAGTAACAAGGTGGCTTTTGAAAAAAACTGGGGCGAAACAAAGTGCAATACAGTATTTAAATGTTATACGGATAAAGAAAGTGGCTTTTGCACCAATGAAATACAACAGCAGTTTACCACAAAATTTCTGTATTTAAATTTAAGTACAAGGTGGCTCTTTGAACAAAAAAAAAATGGGCCGCACCAAAGTGAAATACAGCTATTTAAATGTTATACGGATAATAAAAGGTTTGGGGTTTTTCACCTGTGAAATTCACCTGCAATTATAGCAAATTTTGTATCCCCAATATAAGTACAAGATGGGTCTTTGAACAAAAAATGGGCTGCGCCAAAGTAAAAAGCACCTAATTAAAATGTATACGGAAAATAAAAGGTGGGTTTTGCACCTATGAAATACACCTGCAATTACTAGCAAGTTTATGTATCCTAATATAAGTACAATATGGGTCTTTGAGCAAAAATGGGCTGCGCTAAAGTGAAAAACACCTAATTAAAATGTATAGGGATAGTAAAAGGTGGGTTTTGCACCTATGAAATACACTTGCAATTACTAGTTAATTTCTGTATCCTAATATAAGTACAAGCTTGGTCTTTGAACAAAAATGGGCTGTGCCAAAGTGAAAAACACCTAATTAAAATGTATACGGATAATAAAAGGTGGGTTTTGCATCTATGAAATACAACAGCAGTTACTAGAAAATTTCTGTATCCTAATGTAAGTAGAAGGGAGGTCTGGGCTGCACAATATACAGTACACTCTCCTTTCAAAAGCCTGCGTGTCTGTCTGTGTTCGCCCGCACACACCCCTCCCCCCTCGTGGCTGTACAGCGCAAGATGCTTCTTTAAAAAGTCTCTGTCTAACTAAAGAATAAACGAATGTCCAGCTGATGAGGTGCAGTATAAAATCCTCGTTTATTTAGAAGCCAAAAGCAAGCAGAAAAATCCAAGATAAAAGATACATCTCACGCGTTTCAGGCCTAGTACATAATGGCCCTTAGTCGTAGAATAAAAGCATACAAACATAGACACACCTATGTAGCCCTAGTAATTAACAAATGCATGTGAAATAGATAAGGGAAGGATGTGTGTCTAGATAACATAATGACATAGTAGCAAAACATATACAACACAGGACAACAAACAGAAAAACAGGATACAATAATATATCAAATAACAACTAATATTGCAAAATTAAATCCTGTCTACTGTTGAGTCCAAAAGGTGCACAGATTTTTAGGGTAAAGATCCAGAAGGATTCACGATTCGAAAGTTTCCTTCTATGATCGCCTCCCCTCACGGGAGGATTAACCCTTTCTATACCTTGTATGGAGAGAGAGTCCATGTTACCTGCTTGATGGAGAGAGAAATGCCGTGAGATCGCAGAGACGTTGTAGTCTCACATTGTAGTCTATGGAGAGATGGGCGCAATGCAATCTCAGGGCTCAGTGCCGTGCAGCATGGAGCATGAATAAAAAAATAATTTTTATTAAGTGTAAAATATTATCAGATAAAGCGCTGAAACCTTCTTTAAAAATAAAGCACTTAAATCCCTGACAACGCGTTTGTTGCCGAGACCGGCGCTACATAAAGAATTGCAATAGAGAGAATTGCCGGGAAATACAGTAATTCAAATTTTAAAGCTCTTCTCATTGGTCGGCATAAACAGCCAATCAGAATAGGAGCGACAGTGTCCATTAAAAACTATGGAGAACTAAAGACCAATCAGAATAGGAGCGACAAAGACCCCTTAATATCCTATGCAGAAGTTTTGACCATCAAAATCAAGGCGGGACAGTTCAAAATACAGTAAAAATACAGAAAAGAGCTGATTGGCTGAGCTAGCGGTGGCTTGGCTATCTCAGCCAATCAGAGCGCGAGCTACTTCTCCCATTGTAGTCTATGGAGAGAGCGGCGCACTGAAACCTCGGCGCTCAGCGTCGTGCGGTATGAAGTATTAATAAAAAACTCATTTTTATTAAGTGTAAAACATTATCAGATAAAGCGCTGAAACCTTCTTTAAAAATAAAGCACTTAAATCCCTAACAACGCATTTGTCGCCGAGACCGGCGCTACATAGGGAATTGCAATAGAGAATTGCCGGGAAATACAGTAATTTAAATTGTTTTAAGCTCTTCTGATTGGTCGGCATAAACCAGCCAATCAGAATAGGAGCGACAGTGGCCCATTATATCCTATGGAGGAGAATTGACCAATCAGGAATAGGAGCGGACAGGGGACTCTAATAACTATGGAGAAAAATTGACCAATCTTATTTCAAGGCGGGACAGTTCAAATACAGTAAAAAAGGCAGAAACGAGCTGATTGGTTGAAACTAGCGGGGGCTCTCCAGCTTAGCCAATCAAAAGGCGAGCTACTTTCTCATAGAGTTCTATGGGGAAATGAAATTCCGAGCGAGCTCTGTGATTGGCTAAGTTAAAAAGGCACCGTTATTTGGACCAATGGGGGGAGCGAGCAACGCTCCCATGGGTTTTTCTAATGCAATCTGAAATAAAACTGTACATGGCCGAAATCAATTTATAAGATACAGAAGTTGTCCCGATGTGTATATAAAATGAAAATAATATGGGGTAACGAAAAAACAATATTAATTTCAATAAAATCATGTTATATTTCTTTATTTTTGGTTATCCAAGGATCCATAGAAAGTCTGGCACACGAAAAATAAAATAAAATAAACATGATTCTGATTTGGTCAATAGTTCTCCATAGTTGTAATGGTTCACGTTTGCTCCTAATCAGATTGGCCGGTTTTCTGCCGACCACTGAGAAATAGCTTTCAATAATTTGAATTACTGTATTTACCCCGTCAAGTTCCAATAACCCAAATACTTGAATTTAGATATTTGGAAAGTGATTTTTTTATGTATTTTTTATTTTTGAGGTTTGAGAATGTTAACGCCTTATAAAGGCAATTTTTGATTCATACTCCGCACCGACATGTGGAATATTTCGCTGTTTCCCAGACTGCCTCGCTCGGAACAGATTTTCCGGCACAGTCCCCGCACGGCGCCTAAGTCCGCACTGCGCCCATGTCCCCGCACTGTGCCCCACACCACTGGCGTGCAACAGGAGCTTTTTCCCACAAGTACGAGCGCCACCTCCTCGGAACGGCGAATCTTTCGCGCAGGCGCCGCACTGCGCCTGCATTCCCGCACTGCGCCTAACCACACTGGCGAGGCGCGTCGGCCTTTACATAGGATGTAGAGCGCACCCCCGGCCCCGCCATAAACAGGCGCAGATTTCCGCCGGAAAGAACTTGCGGAAAGCTCGCCCCGACCCGGCGAGTTCATAACATGCGCCCTTGTGACAACTGTTAGTCTGTTAGATCTGGAACAATGGGGACGCTTGTGAGGTAGGAGATATTTGTAATGTCCGTGCTATGAGTGTTATCAAAGTAACAATGCTGTGCTGCAGAGCTAACTACTTTAGGGTTGGTCTAGTAAGTCTGTACTGTGTGCTCTAACGTGGGACCTGAAAGAATAAAGTGAATGTGAGTACTTGAACTCTTGTGCAGGATGAAATAAATAAATATTACTGGTGTGATTTTTGTGAGAAAACTACCAATTAATATTATCAGTGAAATTGTTATTTAAAAAACTATGCCTCTGTGAAAGAAATCACCCACGACTCCTCGTCAGCATTTTTAACTAGCTTTGCCTGACCAGGCCAGTCAGTATAGAGAGTTGGTATTGGCTTAGATTAGCTAATCCATTTTGACAGTCTTGGCTTGTTGCACAGTTGCAGCTTTCACCCAGGACATTGGTTTGGGATACTTCCTCTGCCTGTTTCTTTAAGAGTACTGTCTCTTTAATATGCCGTTTCATCCCCCACCATATGTGAGTGTTTATGGCTCCAAGATCATAACATAAGTCCATTAGGCATAGAGGCAGAGGCAGTCTGGGGTGCAAAACAGGTCCTTCCTTATGTTTATTTTTGAAAATAAACATGGGCAGCAACAACAAGCACAAAATAGAAATAAAACAAAACTCCTGTTTGTCCAAACACTTACTGTACAGTGGTAGTTACCTCACCAACACCTTAGCCAAATGGGATTTTAATGAGCAGACTGGTCACGGTAACCCCCCGCACCTGCGGCGCCCCGCTTGCTGCGGGCGTAACCCGTGCCGCCCCCCCGGGTGCCCACCGGTCGGGTGCCGCCGCTGGGCCCGCTGACGAGCCGGGGGTCCGCGCCATGTCCGGGGACCTCACCTTGACCCAACTCCTGTGGCCGTCCGCACCAAATCCCTCTGCCCTGAGCCCGAGGCACGCGTGCCCGTGTCCTAAGGCGCTCGCGTGTGGCGCTTCCGTTCTTCTCGGTGGATTTAAAGGTCCAGCGCCGCCGATAATTGGCCTAATTGGCCGAGGCGTCTTCCCCAACATTAATAGTCACGTCCCACAATCACGTCCGTTTGCCTGAGGATCAATAGTTGCGCGCATCGTGCCTAAGCTAAAAGCGTCCCCTAAAGTGTATTCTTGTCCATTGTCCGTGTACCAGCACCTCTTGCTACTTTCTCGACCCGACACCTCTGGCCGCCTGCCCTGACCTTCCGCTGCCAGTCCACGACCCACGAACCATAGCCGCCTCCCTGACGCTTCTGGCCTGCCCACGACACGATTCTCGTCGCTCGTCACGGACTACGACGACAGAACCCAACGCTCAAACCCGTCTCCCGCCATCGCAAGCAAGTCACATCAGGGGACCGACCTGGTAGCCTCACGCTTCAAGCAAGTCCATCCCAGCTTTTGCGCCGGGCTCTAGTGAAAACCGGGGCTATAATTAGAATCCGATCCCTGGCCTGGCTAAAACTATCATCACTTGCGGTGGTCCGGCGGATCCACTACCCAGCCGTTACACAGACACTGACTTCCTCCAGCCCAAAATGCCAAGACAACAGTTGTAGCCTCACCTAGTCAGTTGACTTGCTGATTTTAAAATAGTACATCTAAACTGACAATGGAACAAGTGGAAGTAGGCACCCACCCACACAGCCCAATAAAAAGCCATTCCATAATGCTGGACAGCAATACTAATATTTAAAACTTTTGTCAACTGCCGAACAGTTGACACCTTATTAACTGGCTTTTTATTTTTCACCAAAGCTTCGTACCTTGGTGAAATGCATCTGTGGTTCTGTCAGGTACATGCAATGATCTGGGCTGGGATATATATATATATATATATAACTATATAAATATATAATATAATATAATGAATAAAACTGAATAATATAGTCATTACTATAAAACTACATTCCTACCAACAGACCATCCCAGTCTGCAGCCATTATAAATCAGTAATAGGGAAATTGTCTTTATTCAGTACCACTTTAGGTGGGTGATGAGATGATCAATTACATGTTAGGTATTCTTGGTCCTTTATATAATTAATTAATTAATGGTAATATTGGGTCAATAGTATATTGATTTGGTAAGTAACAGTATGGTGGTATTAGACAGTCACTATATGGTAATGATAAGTTGAAACCAGAAGTTTACATACACTATATAAAAAGACACATTTACATGTTTGCATGTTTTTCTCACTATCTGACATTAAATCAGAATAAACCTTATCAGGAAGAGAATTGTGGACTTGCACAAGTCTGGATCATCCTTAAGAATGTCCAGCCATAATACCACTCAGGAAGGAGACTGGTTCTGTGTCTCAGATATAAACATGCTTTGTTCCGACATATGCATATCAACCCAAGAACAAAAGCAAAGACCTTGTGAAATGCTGGCAGAATCAGGTACGATGTGTGTAATTACCACAGTTGAAACGAGTACTGTATCAACCTGGGCTGAAAGTCCACTCTGCAAGGTAAGAGCCATTCTTCCAAAAGACACATATAAAAGCCAGATTAATGTTTGCAAATGCACACAAGAACAAAGACCTACAGTTTTAGAGACATGTCCTGTGGTCTTACGAAACTAAAATTGAACTGTTTGGCCATAATGATCATCGTTACATTTAGAGGAAAACGGAAGAAGCTTGGTGGCCTAAGAATATCATTCCAATTTCGAAATACGGGGGTGGCAGCATCAGTTTGGGGTTGTTTTCGCACAAGTAGGTGACTAGTGCATTTTCACAAAATAAAATGGCATCAAGAGGAAAGAAGATTATGTGAGCGATATCAGAAGCCTCAATGCTCAAGACATCAGCCAGGACGTTCAAGCTAGGGGAGTGGAAATGAGTCTTCCCAAATGGACAATTGAAACCCAAGCTTCTGGAGCCAAACTGGTTACAAAGTTGTATTAAGAATAACAATATCCATTTTTTGAGTTGTGCATATCACAAAGCCCTGATCTCAATCCTATTGCGCAAATTTATGGGCAAAGCTAGAAAGGCAGATGCGGGCTAAAGCAACCTTTCAAGCATTGCTCAGTTACACCAATTTCTTTCATGAGGAATTGCCAAAATACCCTACCAATTATTGTAGAAAGCTTGTAAGGATCTCCAAACAGTTTGACCTAAGACATCCACGTTTAAAGGGGAAATTGCCACCAAATACTAATGAAATGTAGTAAACATTTACATTGGCAGAAAGAAATAAAAAATGCCTTAAAAAATTCTCTATCTCATATTATGTGACATTTTGACAATATTAAATAATTTTGTGATAAACCTAAATGACCTAAAAAACGGGTAAGGTTTTATTTTGATTTCAGGTCAGATAGTGGGAGAAAAACATGCAAACGTCTGTTTTCAACTGCATGTGGAGTAAACATATTTTTTTTGGTCATTGTAATACGTTATAGTAATTCTGGTCTTTGTATAATGAATTGGTCAGTATTAGTATGGTATTATTAACCACCATATAGTGGTGACATGCGGTAATGATGTGGTGGAATTTTTTGGCCCTTGTATACGTACTGACCTGCAGAATAACGATAACTTGTCAATAGTGTTGAGCGATTGCGTTGGCTATCGAGATCGATCGATATTCGCAAGCCGGCCCCGCTATCGATAAGGGTTTTTTCGATAGGTGAGCATCCTAGTTATGCGCGATGACATATAAGTCTATGGGAGAGCAACAACACCTTCATTATTATAACCCAAACAAGGCTGGAGAAGCCTGATCTTAACATTCACAACAGTCAAATGTGATAATACGAGCAACATACTTAGGCAACACACATAAGGTTAATAAAAGTCCCCACAGAAAAAAAGTCACAGACCATTTACTATCCCTGTCTTTACACAGCCTGGACCCTTAAAACCTGCATCACCCCACAAATTAAAAGTGCAGAAGGCAGTATGAAATGAACCTCATGTTACTTGAACTGACTTTGAATAACCCTTTCCTGGAACCACATGAGCCCCAAACCGCTGCCCCCCACATTTAAAAAGTGCTGGAAAAAGGGATTCTCCAACCACCCTTTTAGGTTTCACTGGACATTGACTATACCTGTCCGGGCCACAGCATGAGCCCCAAACCTGCAATGACCCCCAATTAAAAAGTGCCGGAAAACAGGAAGTCTTTCACCACCATTTTAGTTAACGGACATTGCCAATACCTGTCCTGGCCACAGCAAGACCCCCAACCTGCATGACCCCACATTTAAAAAGTGCGAAAAGGATCTTCAACCCACCATTTTAGTTTCACTGGACATTGACTATAACCTGTCCTGGCCACAGCATAATGCCCATGCCGGAAGTTACAGTGGGTGAGTGAAATCCCAATTCTGGCGTCCGATCATCTATTAACACCAGGTTAAAATGCCCTGATGAACGCAGCAACGAAAACTGTCGTGCTGAGCAGATGCGGATAGACTGGAAGTGTGGAGAAACTCCCAGCCTTCCATATGTACACCACAATACCTGGGTAGCGCTTGACCCTCTACGTAATGAGTTGGACCAATTTGAGCTTCAACTCTTGGAAATACGGTGTAACGCTCCGTTTACTTTACAATCACAACCCAGGTGCCCCTTATCTTTGCATCTTTTTCTCATTTTACTCACGGTGCTGGAGGAAATGGCCTCTGTACTTTGTTCACTGTCCCGTGCTCCATACTCCATGTCCTTCTGAATAACCTACATCAGGTCAAGTTTTCCTGTAACTCCCTTGTACAATTCAGAGCGAAATTTAATTTAAACAAGCATATTTTGTACATGCAAGTTTTTTAGTACTTTTAAATTCTAAAAACACATTTTTTAAATAGTATAGAAATCCCGACCATGTCTTGTTTTCTTTTTTTTTTCATTGTAATAAATGGTTGTCCTCAATACAGGGATTGATAGCTATGTTAAAGAATCTTGCAAACACAGAGTCATTTTGCAATAGGTCTCCATTAAACAGTGTCCTACCTATTCCTGTTTCTGACAGTAACCATCACCCTTGAACCACTCTTGACAATGGAAGAACAATGACTGTTTAGAAACATACATATTTGTAGAATAGGACCTGGAGAATAGCTGCCGATGCCATGCAAAATGCCCCCAAAAATTCAAAGCATGACCCTGAGCCACTTTGGTCAAATGGGGGTGGAAGAACAAATGTACCCTGTAGAAACAACATTTTTATAGAATAGGAACCATGTAGTATAGCTGCATGTGCACAGCAAAATGCCCCCAAAAATTCGAAAAAGCATGACCATGGAGCCACATTGGTCAATTGGTGAAAGAACAAAATGTCATGTTATAAACAACTTTTTTTTATAATAGGACCTTTAAGTATAGCTGCATTCAAATGCAGCATGACCCAAAAAAATTATAAAAAGTGGACTTCTACAGTCCACTGTTAAAAATTGAGTGAGGGAGAATATGCCACTTAGAAGCCCAATTCTGTTACAAAGGCATGATTACTGCTGAATCTCACAGCTACAAGGACATGACCCCAAAAATTATAAATATGAACTTCTCACCCAGATAAAAATTGTTAGTGAAGAAATGCCAACTTAGAAGTCACATTTCTGATCAAAGGACCATGATTATAGCTGTATCTCACAGCAACATGACCTCAAAACCATTGACAATGCGAAACTTCTTAAGATAAAGTGGATTAAATTTGGAATACCGGTGGGTTGTCATGAAACCTGCTGTCTTATTTACGTCCTCCTCACAGCACAACCACAAAATGAACTGTAGGGAAAGAGAGAATAAAAATTGCAAGTAAGAAATGATCATTTTAAAAAAAAGTTTTTCAAGAATGGACCATTTCTGTTTGAAAAGGCATTGAATTAGACTTGCAACTAATCGATGACCTCGGCAGATTGGGCCACACCATCATCAGAGATCCATGCCTATTCATCTTGATGAAAGACAAACGATCCACATTATCTGTGGAAAGCCGGATCGTTGTCTGTAATGACCTCCTCCACTGTGCTGAAGGTCCCGCTCAGATTATACGCTGGCTGCAGGGCAGGACAACACCTCTATGGCGTGAACGAGCCAGCACGGGTGCCATTCGACCATTTTAGGATACCCAAACTCTATTGGTTCCGGGACACATGCAAAAACATCGGATGTTGGAGACGCAGATAGTCGTGCAAACATGATCCTTAAGCTGATCTCTGTGTGTTGGATGTGTGGTGGCCTGCATTTGCCTGCGTTGGTGAGGTGGTAAACAAAGAATGCCAGAGGTCACCCATTAGCTGCTGCCACCTTGGCCCTGCACTTGCTTCCGCCCCCTACGCCTACTGGCACACTACTCGCTGTCACGTCGCTGAAGTTGTTCCACCACCGAGACATTTGGGGAACGTCAAGCAGACGCAACAGATGTCTCCAGTTGATCACTCAGCAAGGTCCTCCATTTCCTGCCATTTTTACTCTCTATTTGGGTGGTGGAAGGAAAGTGCTGATTTTTGTTTGTACCGGTGGATCCCTGAGGGTGGTCCACCCAGTAACTGTTGTTCATTTTGATGGCCTTAATGCGAGGCCATCTGATTTCGCACCTTATCGCACACACACCTAGCCTGGCACAAGGTCTTGTCCACCCAGCCAGCGCTCGGTATCGTTGCTTATAGCTCCACCAGCTCCTGACCTGTGGTGTGGACGGGTCTCCAAGGCAGATATGATTTCAACATGGCCTGGTGTCTCTGGGCACGTGATGCCAGCCAGAGGACATTGGTGGAAAGACCCTGCACCAACCCAGCGTTTGTATGAAGAGCGTAGCGCCGAGCCTGAAGAGCCACCGTCACCCCCCAGAGAACATCCACCCATCTCACACCCAGTGAGCTGTCACAGAGATATAGCTAGGCCTTGGCCATCGCATTACTAGATGACACGTTGCTGGCCAGGGCAGGGACGGGGCTTTTTCTGGCAAAGAATGCTGCTCGGCATCTGGTATTGTGTGTGGCAGGCCGAGGGCCATCGACCGTGGCGGAACCCAACTGTGTCCCACCAAACCACCAAACGGAAAGGCACATTTCCCAAGGCCAAAAGCCTGGCAATGCCGACATTCAGGCCCCTTATGGCTTTGGGATGGTTAGGTTAAAGTGTTTCTTCTTCTGCATCCCAAAACCTGGAAGACAGAAGTCTGGCTGCTAGAACTGGGCCGCTGTACGGCGTGCAGGTCACAAACAGGCGGAAGGAAAAGGGGTATGATGGGGTCTCCTGGTGGTGCGTGGAGGCTACTCCGGCGTACGGTGCGGCTGAAGCGGAGGCTGAAATCCCTTGAACAAGGACTCTGAGAGACATTGCAGCTGAGGAACGCTTGGTTGAGGCGGGAGGATGAGGAGGCGGAGACAAAGGGTGTGGAACAGTGGTTGGCAGGCCCGGCGTCGGTCTGGCCTTTTTTGGCCAAAGTGTTTCCCTCCATTTCAACTCAGCATTCGCTGCAGTGGACTAGACATTTGGTGTGGTTAACCACTTAAGTTCATGCCTCTACTTATTGCGTTTACGGACAAGGCGGCATATGACATCACTGGGTGAAACAGAGGCTTGCACAAAAGAAGGAGCCCCGGCTTGCAAGTCCTGGACCTTTTCGATGCGATAAGCGAGGAGCGGGGTTTGCGCTGACTGTGTGCTGGCGGAATCATATACAAGGCGGACATCTGCGACCGCCCCATCGCCTTTTTTGTGGCGGGAGACCCGTTTGGACACTACCCCATCTCTCCTTCCTCCTCGTCACTGATGAAGCGCTAGCAATCAAATTCTGCGGAAAAGACCAGGATGGATCCGCAATTATCGTTCATCATCATCATCAACAACACAGGGTGACTTGGATCGTCCTGACTTTCAGCATCCAGAAGCAGCGTGGCTACAAGCAAGGGGCACTGCCAGGCTTTGCCCGACCGCCCGGGATTTTTTGGCCATTGACCGGCTCCTTCACCTCCTCTGATGGCATCAGTAACTGGGCGTCAGAGCAGACTAAATCATGCCTCTTGCTCTTTAACATGCCTTCTGCCCCAACCGCATTTTGGTCATCAAGAGGTCTACAAGACAAATGATTATCCAACAGTGGTGGGTACAACGAGTTGACATTTGGTGGCTGCTTCATGTGGACGGATGCTATGATGGCTGATGAACACATTTGTGGCCGTTGACTGCTAGACGAGGGAGGTAAGACTGCTAGATTGCAGTTGCATTAACCACTGAAGGACAGAAATGGCGACGATGTTCGTTACTTAGAATTCACAGGGCCCAGATCCAGCGATGACATGCCTGACGGTCCTGCAACTGAACGTCCACATGGCATGCATGTATTGCTCCGCCAAGCACTGGAAGGAGCCCCTTCTCTCTAGACCTCTACCACCATGTGCATAACCGCCCCACGTATGCTCGCTTACCAGCCTGCATCTTTCGCCCATGTTCAGTAAATATAAAACAAATTTTGAGAAGGTATGGAAAAGATTTTGGAAGTCTCTTATAAAAGAGCTGCCTATCACAGCTATTTCCAAATCCCTCTAATCAAAAACACAAATTTGCTGGATTCAAATTTAACTGCAAGGTGTCTATCAACAAATCTGAACTGGGCAAAAGTGCAAAAAAACGTATCTGTTTATGTTTTTGGGTATAATAAAACGGTATATAGTATTGCACCTTTCATTCACCTGGTGCTGAATATAGAATTGCTGATTTAAGATTTACTAGATGCTGATCGCGTCAATGAACAGTGCTGGGAACGCATAAAGTCAAAAAACACGTAACGTTTATGTTTTGGAGAAATAATAAACGGTATTTTTTTTTGCACCTTTCACTTCAACCTGTGGTGAATATAGAAATGCTGTTTTAAGATTTTACAACGATGCTGCGTCAATGCACAGTGCTGGTGCGCAAAATCAAAAAACACCTAACTGTTGATTTTTTCGTACATACACGGTATTTTTGGGCAACAAACAACCTGTGGCAGACTACACAGATATGCTGGATTGGTAATTTAGAGTGCAAGGAGGATATATCAACAGTCCACAGGTGTAATGGGTAAAATTGAACACCTATTCTAAATGTATCTATAATAAAAGTGGAATTTTGCAGCTAACAAAGAGACCTCAGTTACATAGAAATGATGTTTATCCAATAATAAAAAAGTTCAGGCTGCCCAATATCCAGAAATATTTTCCCAATAGCAAATGTCAAGTAAAAAGATATTCCACTACAATGACCTACACTAAGTCTTGGTGAACTTTATCAGTGATCTTTATAGATAAGCTGTCTTGTTCGCCCGCCCCCCCCCCCCCCCCCGCGCTCCGACCCAGAGGCCCACCGCCGTGAATTACAGCAGGTAGATGCTGCTTTAAAATTCTCTCAGCTAGACTACATAAAATCTTCAAATCTTGAATCTAACTAAATTGGTAGGATCACAGCTAATATAGCGTTTCTCTGTGCATAAATAGACTAATTTCGGCTGAGCTTTTGGCCACATCAGAGCGCAGATCTATCCCTATGAGATCGCTGAGAGACACTAAGGCAGAACAGGAACGCTTGTTCTATGTAAAACGAGTCATGAGATTTTACCAGCCCAGATCGCAATCCCATACCCATCCCAGTCATGACGCTAACGCACACACATCCTCACCCTGCTCAAGTTCTGTAATCTATTTGCTGGCCGCCAAAATTACAGGAAAGCGCCAAAAAGGGCGCAATCCTTATAGATGATTCCAATTATTAACCTTAATTTCGCATGATCTGGAAATTTCGATCACCAAAAAAACCTTGCCGATCTCAACTTTGTCGATAAAAATCGCTCAACACTACTTGTCAATTTAACCATATAGTGTAAACTTCAACAAAAACTAAATGTGTCCAAGTGAGATTGTCTCCTTATTGTAGGCAATTAAATAGCTTGTGTCCTGCTCTGTGTTCTTTATATAAACTGCATTGAGCTTCAATACAAGTTACAGCCCCATTTATGAGTAGGGGTTTTAAAGGAAAAAACATGTGGGCCACTTTTTTTTCAAATTTAAAAAAAAAAAAATTTCTTGTAAGAAGAATGATTTGTTATACTCCATTGGTTACAACTGTATTACCATCAGTACATGATATTTAGCAGTAGGCCACCAATTGAGAGCAGCTGCTAAAATAAAAGTTATGACAATCTTTTTCCTGAATTATTAGGATAAATTAATATGTTTAATTTGCTAAAACCATCACTGAAATCATTTCTTCTGAAAGAATCATACTAGAGCCAGATGCTTTTGTATGTCTCTACATATATTCATTTGCTTTCAGTTCTATTTTTACCTTAATAGCATTTTTCTATTGATTGGAATCAATCCAGGGCAGCACATGAGAAAACAGACCATGCAGATTGGAATGGAGAATTCCCTGTTGGCCGACTGATCTGTATCATAGCCAAAAGCATTGAAGTGAAAACATTTCTGTAGAGACTAGTATCTTATAGGCAAACACAGCTCTTTGCCTGTCACATAGCGGGTCACCGCTTTGGTAAGCGGAATGGCACAAACTTAACTCCAACTGCAAGGAATTAGTTTTACACTGGCCTCAGCCAGCTTTATTGAGGCCTAGGTTATACAGGCTTGAAAAAAACATACAAAATAAAATCCTAGGCCGTCCGGCCACTGACTACACATACACTAACTGTGGTCTGTACCTACTGTCCACTTCCACATACCAACAGTGTCCTTACTGTATCTGGTTGGCTTCTCTCAAGCCTCCGGGGGTCAGAGCTCTTACCAGCTCCACTACTGCTCCAGTGCCAGGTAGCAGACCACCCCCCCTGATCACCTGGAGAGACAGGCTTTTTATAGGCCTGGTAAATCCTGGAACTGGAACCGAACCTGGCCTGGAACGTGGGGACGACCTTCCACCCAACACTGTGAACGTCCCGGGAAAGGCAACCTATCACAAGCCGCATAGCAGCCATACTAGTTACACATGTCAGTAACCTACAGTTACTGACGCTAAGTGGTTCCCTCCCCCCACCGAAACCAGGATTTCGGTGGCACGTCGGCAGCAGATCTCCTGCTGTACGCCACCTAGTGGCAGAACCCTGTGATATATATATACATATATATATAAAATAACATTTACAGTCTAATGATATCAATATTTAATTTAGTGTTATGATTTGCTAGCATATCTTATATTTTTATTTATTTCCTGTTTCTGGGAGAAAACTGGAGTGCCTAAAGGAAACCAAAAAACATGAGAAGAATATAAAAATTCCATGCAGATGTTGCTCTTGATGAATTCGAACCCCAGAAATCAGTTCTGCAAAGTATAGATGCTAACTTCTGGCCATACCATTGTTAAGAATGGCATTTTTTTCACATTTCTATTCAATTAAAACTATTTTCAGAACAGTGCAGCTGACCATGCTGTGCAGCTTTGGCTTGTTATAGTGTAGTTACTAATTGCTGGTCTCTCTATGAAATGTCCTTGTTTTGGCAGCCTGACATGGATTATATTGTCTGTGCTGAGAAATTGTGTCTGTAATCTACTAAGTATACTTTATCCAGGTATCTAGTATCTTGTTTAAATACCTTGCTCTGTCTAGTCTTGCTGTGAGAATTTAGGGCGACATGTATGAATCTCCCCACGTTGGGGCGCACCTTTCCGCCGGTTTTCGGGCGAAATTTGCGCCTGATTTATGTCAGTGCCGGAGGCACGCTCATACATCCTATGTAAAGTCCGCCGCGCCTCGCTAGTGTTTGGGGCACAGTGCGGGACTTAGGCGCAGTGCGGCGCTGCGCCTATGATTCGCCGCCCGAGGTAGTGCACTCATACATGCGGGGAAAAGTCAGCCGCGCCTCGCCAGTGTGGGGGACGCAGTGCGGGGACATGGGCGCAGTGCGGCGCTGCGCCTAAGATTTGCCGTCCGAGGAGGTGCGCTCATACATGCGGGGAAAAGTTCCCTGCGCCTCGCCAGTGTGTGGGGCTCAGTGCGGGGACATGGGCGCAGTGCGGGGACATGGGCGCTGTGCGGGACATGCGCTCACATGTATTCGATGCGAGACAGGCTGGAGAACAGCGAGGAAATCATTAAAAATGTCCGTGCGGAGTATGAATAAAAAAAATCGCCTTTATAAAGGTGGAAAACATTATCTGAAAAAGAGCTGAAACCTCAAAAATAAAAAGACATTAAAAAAATCACTTTCCAAAAATCTAGAACGGCGCTACATCAAGAATTAGGATTTTGGAAATTGCCGGGAAATACAGTAATTTCAAATTCTGAAAGCTATTCTATTGGTCGGCAGAAAAACCAGCCAATCAGAATAGGAGCGACAGTGAACCATTAAACCCTATGGAGAACTATTGACCAATCAGAATCACAGGCTGGACAATTCAAAAGACAGGAAAAATGCAGAAAAGAGCTGATTGGCTGAGCTAGCGGGGGCTTCGCTATCTCGGCCAATCAGAATAGGAGCGACAAGGACCCATTATAGCCTACGGAGAAGTTAGAACCAATCAAAACCAAAGGCAGGACAGTTCAAAACACAGTAAAAATGCTGAAAAGAGCTGATTGGCTGAGCTAGCGGTGGCTTGGCTATCCCAGCCAATCAGAGCGCGAGCTACTTCTCCCATTGTAGTCTATGGAGAGATTGACGCAATGCAATCTCAGCTCTCAGCGGCGTGCGGCATGGAGCATGAATAAAAAAAACATTTTTATTAGTTGTAAAATATCCTCTAAAAAAGAGCTCAAACCTTCTATAAACATAAATCAATTCAATCCCGAGACCGGCGCTACATAAGGAATTGCAATAGAGAGAATTGCCGGGAAATAGAGTAATTCAAATTCTGTAAGCTCTTCTCATTGGTCGGCATAAACCAGCCAATCAGAATAGGAGCGACACAGACCCATTATAAGCTATGGAGGAGAGTTGACAATCAGAATAGGAGCGACAAAGACCCATTATAAGCTATGGAGGAGAATTTAATAATCAGAATAGGAGACCCATTATATCCTATGGAGAAGTTTGGACCAATCAAAATCAAAGGCGGGACAGTTCAAAATACAGTAAAAATACAGAAAAGAGCTGATTGGTTGAGCTAGCGGGGGCTTGGTTATCTCGGCCAATCAGAGCGCGAGCTACTTTTCCCATTGTAGTCTATGGAGAGATCGGCGCAATGCAATCTCGGCGCTCAACGGCGTGCGGCATGGAGTATTAATAAAAAAAACATTTTTATTAAGTGTAAAATATTATCAGATAAAGCGCTGAAACCTTCTCTAAAAATAAATCAGTTAAATCCCTAACAACGCGTTTGTCGCCGAGACCGGCGCTACATAAGGAATTGCAATAGAGAGAATCGCCGGGAAATACAGTAATTCAAATTGTTTAAGCTCTTCTGATTGGTCGGCATAAACCAGCCAATCAGAATAGGAGCGACAGTGGCCCATTATATCCTATGGAGGAGAATTGACCAATCAGAATAGGAGCGACAGGGACCCATTATAACCTATGGAGAAACATTGACCAATCATATTCCAAGGCGGGACAGTTCAAAATACAGTAAAAAGGCAGAAACGAGCTGATTGGTTGAAGCGGCGGGGACTCATCCAGCTTAGCCAATCAGAGCACGAGCTACTTTCTCATAGAGTTCTATGGGGAAAAGAAATTCCGAGCGAGCTCTGTGATTGGCTAAGTTAAAAGAGGCGCGGTTATTTGGACCAATGGGAGAGCGAGCGACGCTCCTATGGGTTCTCTAATGCAATCTGAAATAAAACTGTACATGGCCGAAATCAAATTATAAGACTACAGAAGTTGTCCCGATGTGTATATAAAATGAATAACAATATGGGGGTAAAGAAAAAAAATATAACATCAATAAAATATTGTTTATTTCTTTATTTTAATTGCACCCATACTATTGATCCTTGGATAACGAAAATAGCACCGTTCTAGATTTTTGGAAAGTGATTTTTTTTTTTTTTTTGAGGTTGAGCACTTTTCTGAGAATGTTTTACGCCTTGTTTTTTTGGTATAATACTCCATGCTGCACGGAGCTGAGCGCCGAGATTTCTGTTGCGATCTTCTATGTTTCCTCGCATGTTCCGATCCTGCTTCACTTCGCCTCCGCCGGAGCATTTAGACCAAAATAAACTAGGTCTGACTGTCGGAGCTGCAGAGCGCTGCATTGCGCCGCGCTTTGCCGACTCGCGATCGTACATGCCTCTGGGTTTTCGAGCGTGCCGCGTCCCACGCCGGAACGCCTACATCCCGCCCACACCGCGCCCATTGCCCACCCCTTCATGCAGGGCGCAGCTGAAAGTGGTGAACGCTGCGTCTAACACTACATCCCTGCGTCCGACAGGGGGATTCGGGCCGGGAGGCGCAGTTTACTCCAAAAAACAAGCGAAAAGCCTGTTCATACATGTCGCCCTTAGTCTTAGTTAGTTTTCTCATTTCTGAAGTGTATCTTACAGTTTTCATCAGTTTTTACTGTGTCCTGTCTTGGTTGTCTCTGGGTCCCATAGTCCATGTTTGTGTCAGGGTTAGTTGTACCTTAGGGATATCTTTAGAGATTTATTCAAGGACAGAAAGAATCAATGTTTTTGATGTTAGGGTCATTGTTAGGGGTAAATGTAGGGAAAGTTTTTGAGAAAGTTTGAGTCTGTTCTTGTTTTTCACATCTCTTCTTCCAGAATGAAGTAATTCATGTTTCTGTCATCACCACTGAAGCACTTGGCTGGGGGACCAGTTAACAGCTAGTGCGCGCAGACACATGTAAGCCTCAAAAGCACAGAGTTTAAGGGTTTGGGTACCATGTAGAACAAATTTCTCTCAGAATACAGAGCTCTAATTTGCAACGTTACTGGTAGCATGATATATAGGATGGATTCTACCAGGTGTAATCAATCTATGAAGGTTACCACCAGGGGATGATCAAGCTGCTGAGTAGGAAGCTTAAGTTGAAGAACCAGGTCTTGTTGGATGAGGTGGGCAATGGAACCAGAGTCTAAATGAACTGCCATGGTGTGAGATTTCTCTCCCCAGACCAGGGTGACTTTAGTTGATAGCTTTGTAGAGCAAACTTTCTCACCTCGGGTTGTCTTTCCTGCCAAGTGCTGGAGTTTCCCGGCTTTACAGGGCACTGGAAAATGAAAAGATGTTGTAATCCTGCACCATAAAGTAAAAAGATATGCTTTATTAGAAATCCATAAAAAGGTGTCAGTAAGAATGCATTTAGCAACCAATGCTACCATGTTTCAGACTTCAAATAGTCCTTGTTTACAGCATTTAGATTTCTGCAACACTATTGATGTAAAACAAAAACCATGACAACATTACTCCACTCCAGACCAAGGGTGGTTGCACATTAACCATTAACTCCTTGTTGTATTACTAACTTTGCACATGACAAAAATGCTGAGATGGTGTGAATAGAGACATACATTTAAGTTTTTGTTCATGAATAATAACAGCCACTAAGGACAGGCTGGGTAAAAATTAGAGGACCTACAGATTTTTATACTGGCACATCATATAGATACAGTGGTGAAAAAAGTATTTAGTCAGCCACCAATTGTGCAAGTTCTTAAAAAGTTTAGAGGCCTGTAATTGA
The DNA here is from genome assembly GCA_025379985.1 of Phyllomedusa bahiana. Classification (NCBI taxonomy): domain Eukaryota; kingdom Metazoa; phylum Chordata; class Amphibia; order Anura; family Hylidae; genus Phyllomedusa; species Phyllomedusa bahiana. The sequence goes on from JAODAL010005596.1 coordinate 117,954, forward strand.
CATCATTGGTAGACCTTAACTATGAGAGACAAAATGAGAAAACAAATCCCGAAAATCACATTGTCCGATTTGGAAAGGATTTATGGCAAATTATGATGGAAAATAAGTATTCGGTCAATAACAAAAGTTCATGTCAATACTTTCTTATATATCCTTTGTTGGCAATGACAGAGGTCAAATGTTTTCTGTAAGTCTTCACGAGGTTGGCAGACACTGTTGCCGGTATGTTGGCCCATTTCTCCATGCAGATCTGCTCTAGAGCAGTGATGTTTTGGGGCTTTCAATGGGCAATACGGACTTTCAACTCCTTTCAAAGGATTTTTCAAAGGTCTTCTATGGGGTTGAGATCTGGAGACTAGCTAGGCCACTCCAGGACCTTGAAATGCTTCTTACGAAGCCACTTCTTCATTACACTGGTGGTGAGCTTGGGATCATTGTCATGCTGAAAGACCCAGCCATGTTTCATCTTCAATGCCTTTGCTGATGAAAGGAGGTTTGCACACAAAATCTCATGATACATGGCCCAATTCATTCTTTCATGTACACGGATCAGTCGTCCTTGTCCCTTTGCAGAGAGACAGCCCCAAAGCATGATGTTGCCACCCCATGCTTCACACTGGGGATAGAGTTATTTGGATGCAATTCAGCATTCTCTCTCCTCCAAACACGAAAAGTTGTGATTCTACCAAACAGTTCTACTTTGGTTTCATCTGACCATATAACATTTTCCCAATACTCTTCTAGATCATCCAAATGCTCTCTAGCAAACTTCAGATGGGCCCGGACATGTACTGGCTTAAGCAGGGCGAGATGTCTTGCACTACAGGATCTGAGTCCCTGGTGGCGTAGTGTGCTACTGATGGTAGCCTTTGTTACGTTGGTCCCAGCTCTTACAGGTAATTCACTAGGTCCTCCCATGTGGTTCTACTCACTGTTATTGTGATCATTTTGACCCCATGGGTTGAGATCTTGCGTGGAGCCCCAGATTGAGGGAAATTATCAGTGGTCTTGTATGTCTTAAAATCAACTACCGCTTTACAACAAGAACTTTGCATATGTCTCCCCAGCCTGGTGCAGGGCTACAATTTTGTTTCCAGTGTCCTTCGACAGCTCTTTGGTCTTCACCATAGTGGAGTTTGTGACTGTTTGATGTTGTGGACAGGTGTCTTTTATACTGATAACAAGTTCAAACAGGTGCCATTACTACAGGTAATGAGTGGAAGACAGAGGAGTCTCTTAAAGAAGAAGTTACAGGTCTGTGAGAGTCAGAAACCTTGCTTGTTTGTAGGTGACCAAATACTTATTTTCCACCATAATAGGCAAATAAATTATTTCCAAATCAGACAATGTGATTTTCTGGATTTGTTTTCTCATTTTGTCTCTCAGAGTTGAGGTCGACCTATGATGTCAATTACAGGCCTCTCTCATCTTTTTAAGTGGGAAAACTTGAACAATTGGTGGCTGACTAAATACTTTTTTCACCACTGTATACTCCATGACCTAGGACCAGTGATGAGCGATTGTGTCAGCTATCGTTATCGGATAATAGATAATTTCTGATGACCATTAAAGTCTATGGGAGAGGACCAACAGCTTCATTCTTACACCCAAAGGGGAGAGGAGGAAGCTGAATTAACATCCCAACAGTAAACTGGTACGGCTACATCTTAGGCAAGCAATTAGGCAACAAGGTCACAGAAAAAAAGTCACAGACTTTTCATTTCCCTGTCCTGTACCAAAGCATGCCTTAAACCTGTATGACCCACAAATTAAGTGCCAGAAGGGCAGTATTATTTTAACCATCATTTTCGTTGAACTGGACATTGACTATCCCCGTCCTGTACCCCAGCATGACCCTCAAATCGGCATGAGCCACAGTTAAAAAAGTGCGGAAGACAGTATCTTTAAACCACCATTTTAGTGAACTGGACATTGATTATGCCTGTCCTGGACCCCAGCATGACCCTTAAATCAGATGACCCAGATTCAAAAGTGCCGGAAAAAAGGGTTCTTTTGAACCACCATTTTAGTTGACGGACATTGACTATCCATATCTTGTAATGCAGCATGACCCAAAAACCTGCATGACCCACAGATTAAAAATTGCCGGAAGAAAGTAGTCTTTGAACCACCATTTTAGTTGACCTGGACATTGACTATGCCTGTCCTTGACTGCGCATGACCCTTAAACCTGTCTGACCCACAGATTAAAAAGTGCCGGTAAAAGGAGTCTTTGAACCACCATTTTAGTTGAACAGGACATTGACTATGCCTGTCCTGGACCGCATCATGACCCTTAAATCTACATGACCTACAGATTAAAAAGTGCCGGATAAAGGAGTCTTTGGACCACCATTTTAGTTGAACTGGACATTGACTGTGCCTGTCCTGGACCTCAGCATGCAGGTTGCATTAACCACTGAAGAACAGATTGGCGACGCTGTTCATTACTGAGATTCACAGGGCACCGCCCCAGCGATACAGGCCTGACGGCCCCTGCAACCGACATTCTGCTGGCTTGCGTGTTGTCGCCAGCACTGGAAGGAGCACCTTCTGCGAAACCTTTTCTCCATGTCCTACACCCCTCTTTGTTCGCTTACCACCGCAGTTCGCTCCAGGCTCTTATTGAAAGATGGCAAATCACAGCTATTCTTAAATCCCTCTCATTTCCAACAGCCAACTAGGATTAGAAACAGAATTGTTTCTATCAAATATCTGTGAAATGTGGTCTGGTGGAAGAACGGTAAGATAAAATCAACAGTGTTCTTCCTTCCGTTCCTGAGATTTACAACTGCCCAGTAGGACTAGTAGTTGATAGTTTTCAACAAACTATTGTACAAATGCACTATTAGCACCAAACTGAGATGCATTGAGTGAAATAGAAGTACTAAAAAGTTATATGGATTACATATGGTGGTTTTGCCACCACTGACAACAGGTATAATTTAATATAATTTGTATAACACTTATGCGGCCAAACTTAGCAATGCGCCAAACAGAACAATGGGACGCCTAATAGAAGTTTGTAATTGTTTTATGGTTATATCGGCCGGCCTTTGCACCACTGACAAACAGGCGTAATTTTTACTATTAAATAATGTATAGATCAATATGCGTTACAACTTAGCCTATGCGCAAATACAAGATGCAGGACTGCTAATAAGCAGTACTTTAAATGTTATATGGATATTAATATGGCAGCCTTCGCACCACTCCGACAAAAACAGGTGTAATTTACATTTAAAAGATGATGTAACAGCTGGGTAGTGGATCCTTGGACCACAACGCATGCGAATGATTAGTTTAAGCCTCACGCCACAGGGAAGCGGGAGTCCATGTAGCCCCGGTATTCACCAGAGCCCGACGCAATAAGCGGGATGGTCTTGTCTTGCGGTAGTGTGGCTACCAGGTCGACGAGGGGTACCCATGGCGTGCACTTGATGCGATGGCGGCTCGAGGTGCAGGCGTCCCGGAATCGGTACCGAATCGTAATCCATAGAATCGTTTGTCGTGGGCAGGCCGGAAGGTTCTGGGTTAGGAGGCCGACGGTTCGTGGTAGTGGACAGGCAGGAGTCAGGGCAGGCGGCAGACGATTCGGAGTCAGTGAAACATAGCTAAGGGTCTGGTACACGGTAAGGCAATAATTCACTTGAGGAACACTTTCTCTAAGGCACGATGGCAACATTGATCAGCAAGGAATGATTGCGGAGCGGGATCCTTAAATAGGGGAAGGGCCCGGCAATTAACACATTAACGGGTAGGGCCCTGTAAATTTTACAAAGGGCCACGCGCGCCTTGGCTGGCAGGGGACACGGACGGGACAGGAACGAGGCCAGGTGAATCCCGGCAGGAGCTGGGGACAACACCAGCTCGTCCCAACGGCCAGCGGCGCGCAACACGACCCCGGCAGGGCGCCCGGGGAGGTGGCCACGGGGTGGTTGCGAAAGCGTACACCAGCGGAGACGAAGGATCGGGCGCCTTAAATTGAGCTTACTACCACCAATACATACCACCCACATCTCATAACATACAGAGTCCTCCCCTATTTTTTACAGGCACTGACTTTCACTCGGAAAAACACCCCCCCACCATACGAGCAGATCTTGATTCAGGATGTTGGACTCGGTTCCATGGACCTCTCTTTTGGGGCCAAAGCCTCTCCAATCTACAAGAAAGAATGGCTTACCTCATGTTGGTCTTCTGTGTATGATGTCCTTTACTTCAAAAACATCTGGGGACTCTAGGACCAGAGATGGGGCAGCGGCTCCTCTGGTGAGAACTCGGTTGTTCATAGACCAGAGGGAGTTTAGGAGGGAGACGATGAATGGCGTTAGGAATCGGCAGAGAGTGATGGAGGATAGCAGAGCTTGTAGACACCTGATTCAGTTGCCGGAAGTACTCTGAGCGGTCCCAGATACCGCCGGATACCCAAATATTTAAAGCGGGGACTTGAGGCGTATGTATTTGGAACGAGAGCCACACTTTATCCACTGAGGAGGAATACGTTGGAGGAAGGTCTTCTCGCCTCTTGTCAGCTTGGGAATTATGCGGGCTGAAGGTGGGGGTTAAACGGCTTTTCGGGTCTCTCGCCAAATGACACGATATCCCGAAACCTGGGTGTCCTCGGCAGGAAACCTCGACCCTCGGAGGCTGGGCCAAGGGATGGGGAGGGATTTGTGGGTGACGACCATAGGCCACAAGGAATAGGGGACACGGTCCAGTACGATAGGTCTGAGTCACGATGGTTAAATGAGAACTCGGCCACATGTGATGCCCAGTTCGGACACAGTCTCCTGGCGTGATCCGGACATCACAAGTGACGTTGATACTCCCCAAGATTGGTTTGACTCTCTCCACCTGCCCATTGGTTGGGGTTGATTACGCAGATTGTAGAAATTCTTAGCTGATTTGCAAGCGGGACATTGGGCACGCCCAAAATTTTGAGACAAATTTGACGACGTTCGGAGACTCATTGTGGGATGGTAAACCATGCAGGCGAAATATGTGATGGAAAAAATTGGGCCCGCCAATTGGGGTGCGCAGGGAAGGGAACGACCAGGAAGCGGCACAAAGTGGTAACATCTTTGAAAAATCGGTCAGTGGCACCCCAACCCAGGTGGGACCGAGTCCCCGAGGTAGGAGGATAGGTCCGTGATGAAGTCCATGCATATGCTGTGTCCATGAGAACTCACGGTACAGGCTAGAGGGACTAGGAGGCTCTGTGGGGCTATGGCGTGGGACCTTGTTTAGGGCACTTGTGTACACGGACCGGGAACATAAGTCCTTGACATCTTGGAGCAGAGTTGGCCTCCTACAGTTAGTGTCGCGGAGATGAGGGCATAGGATTTTTGTATAACCGGGTTGTGGCGCGGCCAGTAGAGAACTAATGCACCCAACTCTGCATTCTCTTCTGAGTGGGGGGACGACACAGGTTCTGCCCGGACGGGTCACTACGGAAATCACTCAGGAGCCGCATGGACCTGCGTTCAGGAGGCCAATGATGTGCTGCGACTCTGGGTTCACTCCACCCCGGTAATGTCAGCGGCATCGAGAGAGGGCATACCGCCTTGACCATTTTTCTCGGGCTCCCGGTAACGGAAGTGGGGATACTAAAAATCAAAAGAGAGAGAAAAAAAGAGACCACCCTGGGCACCTGGCGAGGACTGTTAGGCGCTGAGCGTCTGGAGGTATTGGGATTCCTAGTCTGTGAAGACGGTTCTAACGGATGTCGAGCTTCCCTCAAACAGATGACGCCACTCTTCAGGGCCAATTTTATGGCCTAACAGCTCTGATCTCCAATGGATAGGTACGTTCTGCTGGAAGAGAATGTCTTCGAAAAAAAAACGATGTCGACGGGGTATTGACCTTTAGGGCCTCTTCTGGGTCAGGACCACACCTGCTCACAGAAGATGAATCTTCCTCTAAGGCTGAAGGGTTTCTCTGGATACAGATGGCACAAATATGTGCAAGAGGAGAACGCTGGTCTTCAGTCGGGAGGATTGCTTCCTCTGGCAGACGGACGGGCACCCATTTCGGATTAGCGTTCTTATCTGGTGATACGCCTCGATGGGAGCCCCAGGCGTAGGAAAGGTGGGGGAATAATATGCTCAGGTAGTTGATGGCGAATCCTAAGGTTGCGTTTGAATTCTGCCCTCGGAGACCACGACAGGTTGTGGCCATACTGCTGGATCGCAAAAGAGATTTAGCTGGGTCATTTTGTAGACCTCGATCAGAGGGACTTTGTACCCATGGGAAACACGGAAGGTGGCCTGGTGGAAGCCGGCACTTCTCCCAAACTGGCATACTCAGTCGAATTGCACAGCAGGCGTTGAAGGGACCTGGCGTACTTGTATCCTAAGGGTCATGTTTGTACGGAGGAAAAATCAAATTAGCGTCCAGGTCTACAATGACGCAGGTGTACAGCAAGTCCTGAATATACGTCATTGACGATCTCTAAATACGGCTGTGGGCGTTGACATATAGACTACGAAGGGCATCACGAGATACTCTGAAATGACCGTCCCATGTGTTGGCGCCGTTTTCCATTCTTCCCTCTCGAATTCTGATGAGGTTATAGGTCCTCGTAGATCTAATTTGTGGCAGACCTTGGCTCCACGGAGGCGTGAAGAGCTCAGATATCAGGAGGTTAGAAGAGGGTTACGCGATTCTTCACTCGTGATTGTGTAGCACTGTTAGCGATGCACGGGCGAAGAGACAACTGTCTTTTTTCTGGTAGAAGAAGAAGCCAGGACACCGGCGGGCGAGGAGGACTTGCGATGAAACCCTTTTGGTCAAATTTCTCCTGTTTATAAGCCGACATGGCCTGGGTTCTCGGGGCACAGAGAGAGGATAGACCCTACCCCATGTGGGATGGATCGGGGAGGCGATTTTTGGAAAGTCATACGGCGATGGACGGCGGCATATTCTCAGCCTATTTCTACGAGATAGAGAAAACATCTCCTAAATCCTGGTACTCTGCTGGCAGACCTGTAGCAACTTGTCGGTATACGATGGGGAGGAGATGATGGACACCGCGGAGTTATGCGTGCACAAACAAAGTTACTGGCACTCGATCCCAACGTAGGACTTCGCCTTGTCTTCCAATCAAGTGTAGGGGCTTTGACGTTGACGAGCCAGGTAGCCCCAACAGGATCTGTCGAAGAAGCGCGTGGCAGGACGTGGAAGGAGATCTTCTCCAGTGTGTAGGACCCTACACGGAGGTCACGGGCTTGGTGATGGAACTGAATGGAGTCGTGAGAAGGCTCCCCCTCTGACGGAAGTGTTAAGCAACGGCTTTTCATGGCGGATCCACGGTAAGCGATAGCGAGTTACACAAGGGAAGGCATGAACTTAAATGTTCCGGCGCTGCTGGTGTGTCAGGGAAGCAGAGACCCAAAGAGATAGGCACGCATCCGTACGTTACCTCCACACTGGCAAACAGCCATGTCGTGGATGAGGAGGACACTTAGCAACTAGGGACGCCTCTCTTCCTACGGGGTCCTAGGCTGCGAGTGTTTCCCGGAAGCTTGTGGACGTCTGCGGCAACTCCTACGGAAATCGGTCGGGGCTGGGGCAGTAGAAAAGCAGAGGTTTCTCCACCCTGTGACGGGCTTAGGTTCTGACTGTTTGAAAGTGTGGCCGGTTCCACCTGCATGGGTTTATCACGTGGGACAACTGTGGGGGAGGTCAGCGGGAGGAATCTTGAAAACACAGGAGCCTGCCTAGATAAAACGCGGGGGGTTATGCCAAGTCCAGCTCCTGTCGGAAGCTAACTGCTGTGCTCTCTGTTAAATAAGCACGTCTATGCGAGTGGCTAGATGGATGAGGTTCACTCAACGACGTTGGGAGATCTTCCTTGCTGCCAAGGGCGTCCCTTTACTCTGCTTGACAGAACCCTTCTTAAATGTGGCGCAGAGCGACGGCGTGAACTTCCATGAGACGAACGCGGAGGCTAGGGTGGGAATTGAACGCATAATCACCCTACGGAGGAGTCCCTCGGCGTTTAGTTTTAGTTGCACGCCCGGATCCGTGGAAGATGCTCGCGCAGAGGCTCACGCGAAAACGCTGCGGAATTCTTGAGAGGAAGGCATGTAGGTCTCGAGGTCACAGGATCATTGCGGTCCCAAAGAGGCGTCGTCGCCAGGCCTAGCGACTTTCCAGACAGCAGGCTTCACCACGAACGCCACCTTCCAACATTTTCATGTGGGAATTGGATCGGCCATCAGCTCAACGTGCATGGAGCACTGCGTGATGAAACCTCATACAGAGATTCGAGTCACCGTCGAACTTGGAAGGTAGTGGGATGGCGATGCTTTCGGGCCACAGTTGCTCAACGAGAAGGACCGGGGGGTACGTTGAAGTCACAGGTTGTAAGAGGCAGGTTGATAGCTGCTGCGGAGCAGGACGTTGACGCATCATGGGTGGACAGCTGACCCAGTTGCTGAGCTTGTTGAGGCGATCTGCTGCGACTGTTGGGCGAACATAGGCAGCCTTGGCGGGATCCATGGCTAGATCTAACTATAACTGCTGGGTAGTGGATCCTCTGGACCACGCAAGCGATGATGTAAGCCACGCCAGGGTGAGGAAGTCTAAGTAGCCCCGTGTATTAACCAGCAGAGCCCGGCCGCAAGCCGGGGGAATTGGACTTGCTGTGGCGCTGAGGCTTCCAGGTACACGCTACCCCTGAGTGACATTGCTTGCGATGGCGGCCGAGGTGCAGACGAGGGGTACCGAATTGTAATCCAAAGATCGTGTAGTCGTGGCAGGACGGAAGGGAAGGGCAGGCGCGGCAGAGGTTCGTGGTCGTGGACAGGCAAGGAAGGTCAGGGAGGCGGCCAGAGGTTCGGAGTCAGATCGCAGCAGTTTAAGGGTCTGGTTACGGGTAAGGCGATAATACACTTGAGGACATTTTCATCTAAGGCACGACGGCAACATAGATCCAGTAAGGTATGATTGCGGATCGGATCCTTAATTAAGGGGAAGCGCCCGGCAATTCAACCAATTACCGGGACGCTGGCAACTTATTAAATTTACAAGAAGGCGCGCACGCACGATAGGGGTCCGAGGGCATGCGCGCCTTGGACAGGGAGAGGACTGCGGACGGGGACAGGGAACAGATGCCAGGTGGTCCCGGCAGGTGCGGACGCCCAAGGGGTGCACCAGAGTCACGGGGCGGGAGCGGTGGGGCAACCGACTTACATATATGTATATAAACATTATGCGTACAACTGAACTATGCGGTAACAAAAACAAATGCACGGACTACTATTAGAGTAAAATTTTTTAAAAATGGTTTTTTGGATTAATATGGCGCCTTCGAATCACTGATAACAGGCACCAATTTACTATATAAATATGTATACACACATTATGCGTTACAAGCTGAGCTCTTGCAAACAGACGCACAGACTAAATAATAACTATTTTTAAAATGTCTATAGGGACCAAGTTATGACGGGCGTTTTTGGGAACACTGAAATGCTAAGTGATTGCCAATACAAACTGAAAAAAAACAGGGACAATGCACCTCCTAATCAGAGCTTGCTGGCCTCAAAAAAAGTGGTAAAAAATAATGCTGTTTTCTAATTCACAGGTCACAGATTAACAATGAGTATTGCAACAATATCTCCCTTCCTTTTCAAAAGCTCTTCCATGCCGCACCCCCTCCCCCATCTCACCCTCCCATAGCGCCCTTTCCCCCCTCCCATCCTCACCACCCGGGTTGGCACCGCGATGGACACACCGGATGCATATCTTTAAAAATATTCTCTATCTTAAAAATAAGAAGTGAAATTCTCCTTATATCTAAATCTATTTCACTAAAGCTTTAGGCTAGGTTGTATGGTTTCACAGGAAACAATGAAAATGGGCGCCAAATAGTAATAGATATTATCTGTGTATGATTGTCACCTAAACTATAGTGTCCCTTCGTGAGTGGAAATTATCGTATTAAGCCTAACAAATAACCGTGGGTGCTGATTTCAACTCTTTGCTCGGTTAAATCGATCTCCCTACCTAGGACCACTGAAATTTTATACATCCAAAGGGTGAGCACCTGTTTTTTTCTATTCAAAAAAGTACTTTTCACGGGGAAAAATAAATTTGGGTCAACAGAGCAGGGCCTGGCTACGTGACAACGGGGGGTGTAGAACAACTCACACTGACTGACTTACCTGCGGGGATAACTAAGTGGCTATCTGGTCTTCACTAGAGCCTCTGATGTTGAGGACTGGCTGAGCCATTAGAATGATCACCTGATGGCATTCCAGAGCAGTCCCAAAATTAGTAGCAGCCATCCAAGGGGTAAGATACACAGGTGGAAAGCACCGACGAAGAAGGCAGAGACGTGAGATTAGGGTGGGCAGCATAGGTTCACAGTACATAGCTGGAGTCATAAGCAGAAAGATCAAACAGGACGATGAGACAAGCAATAGATCATCAAAAGACAAAAACACCTTAAGTAGGTAATAGAACACATGGACACTAGAAAAAGCAGGGATGTACAGTGCAGGGGAAATAATAAAAAACAGCTTGGGGGTAATCGGACACAGGGAAAAAACACATGGGTATGAGGTGAGTCGTTGGGCCCGGGCCCCTGCAAGTATGGCATGCACTTGCTTTTAAAAAAAGGGTTTTGCTTGCCCCTTTTCCAACTATACCAGATTTGTGGAGTACATTGCTAGTAGTTGTCCTGTGGATAGATTCTCCTAGCCTTTATTTTCCGCAACTCCCCTTTTTGGGGACCCCAAACCCCTTTTACTGTTTCTCTATTTATTACTGTGTTATGTCTGTTCTGTCAGTTTAGGTGGGCAGCCTTTTTTTGGGGGGTTAGCAGTTCCAACAACAGTGCTCTGAGTGGTTTCAGTGCTTTAAAAAAAGTAGGGACTTTAAAGGGCCAATTATTAAAAGAAACTGCTTTTCTCTTTTTTTGTTTTGCTGGAAAGAAAAGTTAACAGCAGGTCCGTGGGTCACAGGGACAGCCCTCCGTCCTTTTGGGGACTCCGGAGTATGGAACTTTCCCAGTGATATAAGCATGGCCTGATTCCCCAGGAGCGCACTGAGAGGGGGCAGAATGCCGCAAACTGGGGAGAGCGACATCCAACAAAAGGGCCACCGGGTTTTAGGGGCCCTGAGTTTTTATTCTTCCCTTTGGACGGTTTTTGGGGACTTTTGAGGTAGCTATCAGCATTGAAATTATGCGGTTTCCCCCTGTTTTAAAAAGCATGATGGGGTTTGCTAAAACCAAATTTAAATTTCTGCTGTAAAAATTTGGGGGCTCAAATAAAAGTTTTTGGGTAATATAAAAAGGGCCCCATGCTTTGAGGGAATGTCACCACCTGTCGTTTAGATAGTGGGCCTATATATTGAATATAGGGTGACTTTTTTTGGAGACCTACTCCCCACATATCTCAGGGGCGATATTTTTTACCATACTTTAGTTTTTAGTTGGGCCTTTGTAATAAGGGGTATAATATGTGGTCGATATCTAGGAAACCATATCCTGAATGTTCCCCTTATATTTTTTAAAAGCTGTTCCCACTAATCTAGATTTCACTGTAACCGGTACAAAGGATTAAGTGAATTATATTCCTTTGTTTTTTAAAACCCTACTGATTAAGAAATATTTTCTTTTTTTTTTATTTCCCCTTATGCCCTAGGTGATGTTATTGGGGGACTCGAAAATTTTGGGTTTCGTTCTTATGAGTGGGGGTTTGCATTATACGGGCGGACCAGACAGGACTGCCCTTGTTGGGGAGATTACCCTGTATTAGGTAGGAGTGGATAGGGGGTTTAGGGAAAAGTTAGACCCCCCTTACATATATGGCCATTAGTCTTTCTCTTCCCTTTCCCCTTTTTTGTATTTTTTGTGTTATGTGGTGTCTGTTTTCAAATAATTTTAGTTTTTTGGATTTTAGGGATAATTTAAAAGTTAGGTTTTAAACAAAATTTTTTTTTTAATTTGCTTCTAAAAACAATTGGTTTCCCCTGGATTTTTTAAAGGGATCAGAATAAGGGGGGGTGAAAGACATATCATGCGGGAAAACCTTTTTCATTTTTTTTTATTTTGCAAAGATTTGGGGAAAAAACATGTTAGTTTTTTTTTGCACTTCACAATTTTTTTGCTACTTTTTTTTCTTTTTATTTAAAAAAAATAATAAAAAATTTTTCATTTAAGTTTGTGCTGCAATGTTAAGGAAAAACCAAAGGTGTATGAAAACTTTTGCAAAAATTTATTGGCTTTTCATATCTTTTTTTCATGGTCACTCCACGGTCCGGCCTCAGACTGGGTGTGCCCGTGCCTCTACATGTTCTGGTTGCATACCGTAAAAACCTTTGGTTCCGTTGCAAACTGCGGGGGTTTTGGGGGGTCCCCTGCTGTTTCCCCGGTACTTGCTGCTGTGTCTGCTGTAAACTCCCCTGTCCTTGTTCCTGCTCCCGCCCTTATCTGGTGTACCCATCCCTCTGAGTCCTCGCTGTACATTGTATTTTGGGCAATGGGAAAAAAAATTTAAAGGGACAGTACCTAATTACCTTTCCAATGACATGGGACCTCCTGCAATTTAAGGAACTTCCTACCTCTGCTCCTGTTCAGTTTGTGGTTGTAGTTCTGTGATCTGCCCCTGTTGCTGGTGGGGGCTGTACCAGCGACCTAGTTAACCCCCGGTTACCCGCATTAACCCTTTGTTGTAAATTCTGTGTTCCTGCCGCTGCACATGTCTTTTACCAACGTTATTCCTGCTTTTATCTGCCATTTTACTAGTCCATTACCTGCCTGGGACTCTGCTACCTGCCTACGGCTGTTCTTGCTGCACCCGTCACCTCTTCCTGTACCTGGTGTCCTTTGTCCAGCACTTCAGATCTCACCGTGAGTAGCCACATCAGGGGTAGAGGTTCATGATTGTTGATCATGTTCCTTTGTAAACGTGGGGGGAAGAAAATTTATCTTTAAAAAAGTAAAGAACTACAATGGTTCGAACTTTACAACTTTATCCAAAAGGTTTAAAAAATTTTGGGGTTTAAATATATCCCCAAAGGTCGTTTGGGTGTGTATTCTTTCTAACTAAACCCGTGATCTTCCCTTTTTAGGGTAGTTACCACGGACAGTACAAGTAATTGGGTTTTTTTTTTTGTATTTTTAAAATTTTTTTCTTCTTGTTTTTCCCCAGATCGGGAAAAGGGTTTTTTTCAAAAAAAAATACTTCGGACGGGACGTCGGGTTACCGTTGTCTCCGTTTTTGTCTCTTGTATTTTATATTCGTTACAATTTAGCATCTTTTTATTTCATTTTTAATTTTTTTATTTTTGTTTATTTTGTAGTTTATTTATTTTTTTCATTTTTTCATTTTTTTTTATTTGTGTGGGCTTGATAAAAAAGGTCTAGGGGGTTTTGAACCCCTGTCAAATTTTGGGAAAATTTCAAACCCCCCATAAGTTGTGATGGTTTCCCCTGGCGTTTTTTTACCGGTTCCCACCTAAGTAACTTGGAGTTTTTCACCCTCCTTGTAGGTGACGGATCCATGGTTATATACTTTTGGGTTTGCCATCATAAATGGGGGCTGCATCTGCCCCGCCTTTTGCCCTCCCGTTATTTTGGGTGAAACCCAAGATGTATTTACCGGTTTTTTTAACCATTCACTTAAACCCTTTTGAGGTCCTTTGGGACATTAGTTTTTGTTTTAACCAAGCCAAGGTTGCTTTCATATTAGCCCGCCCCTCAGAAAACATTGGGTGGGGCCCCATGCCTCTGGGGAAAAAGAGGGGGGGCCCGGGGGACCCCTGCATTCATAGGAATTTCTTTGCACTTTCCGCAAGGGTTTGAACACCTTGGGGGCAATACCTTTTTCGGATTCTGGCTTTACTACACTGCAAAACAAGGGAATTTTTATGGTGGGCCAAGAAGCCATTCCCCTTTTTCCCCCATTTTCCCCCTGAGTTGCTTGGAACAATGAGGCACTTGTTTCTGCTTTCTAGGGAGCCCTATCATGGACAAAGTGGCCGGTTGTAATCTACCAAGTAACCTAGATGACCTCATTGCTCTGGCTATCAAGATCGACATCCATTTTGCAGAGAGAGAGTTAGAGCCTCACCAGCTGCCAACGACCTTCTGACCTCGCAAGCTGCCTCACTTCGTACCAGTGTTCATAAGTCTCCCACACCTAACACCCGTGTCTCCTCAAGATGATCCTATGCAGGTGAATAGTGCTCATCTAACTCCGGAGGAATGCACTCGCCAGCACATTCTGAACTTGTGCTTATACTGTGGCAGGGCCAAGCATTACTTGAAAAACTGCCAAGTCCGCCCGACTGTTCCCTGGAAACCCTAGTGCCATGGTCTTGTGGGTGAGGCTACCTGGGTAGAGACACATCTGTTCCTCATCTGACCATTCCAGTCACTCTGTTATGAATCTGGTGCTTCTGGGGTTCCCGTGGGTTCCCCGCCCTCTCTACATTGGAAAAAAAAGGAAAAAGTGTGAAAATTTCCTATTGGAGCTGCCCCAATTTTCCCATTTGGGGCAATCCCGAAAACCCCCACAACCCAATTTTTTGTTGTGCCAGCTGTGGAGTCTCAAGCTCAAGAAGATTATTGGGCTCTCAATATATCACAATTCCCCCCCCCCCTCTCCCCCCTGTTAATGTTTTCACTTGGTTGTGTGGTTGCCCAAGTCCAGAAATGTTCTTGGGGTTGGCATGACCTCTCCTCAGAAGACAGTTCAAGGGATATCAAGGAGAAGGTGGATGCCCCATTTTGTTTTTTGGGAGATAGCCCCAAAGGGGGAGTTTAAGTGGGAGAGGCACTGTCATGGTTCATGCCACAGACATGCCTGTGCCTTCCATTCCCCTGTTTGTTTTTCCGTCCAGCGCGGTTTTCGTTGAATACTGCGGACATGGCGGGGTCCCTGCTGTTTCCCCGGGACCTGCTGCTATGTCTTACCTGTCCTTGTTCCTGCTGTGGTCTGCGATCCTACATACACCTATCCTCTCTAGCTTCCTCTCTGTGCACACGCGCCCCCTAGGGGGCTCCCATGATGGTATTTAAAAGGGGGAAATACCCCAATTACCCGTCCAATGACCTTTTTCCCCCTGAGATTTAAAAAGGGGGTTGTCTCATTAATAGCTTTCACCCTTTTTGTCTGTGAATGGGAGTTGAATTTTAGGGGGGGGTTTCTAGCTTCTCTGGGGTTTCTCCTTCCCGTTCCCCCCTTCCCCCCAGCCACAGGCAGGGTATTTAGCCCCTTAATTCTAATTCAAAGGGGGGGGGGGGGAGGGGGATTGCTGCCAGAATTAACCCTGTGTGTGTGGGCCCAGGGGTATATGATTGCTAATAGTGTTCCTATACCCTTGCTTTGCTTAAAAATTATCTCCCAACTCCAAACAACAACAAAAAAACCCCCCAGAACGAGGCGGAAAGTGCAAAGTGTTACTTTAGGATGTGGGGCCCCCAAATACAGACAGCATGAACTGTTCACAAGAACTTTTCCCCCTGTCTGTTTGATCTTTAGTTACCTCCAAGACTCATGATATAGTAAAAAAAGGGTCACTCTGTCACATTTTTTGATCCCTAATCTCTCTCAATCTGGTAGAAGCAGGGGGGAAGCACCCCCGGGGTTAATCCGGGCACAGGACATAAAAGCCAGAGTCCTCCCTCCTCCTCCCCCCACTCAAAAGCATTCTGTGGGGGAGGGGCTCGCTCCGCCCGATTAAAAATGAAGTCTTAACCCGACAGCCAGTAAGAAAAGGGACAAAGTCGGCTGCATGAGTTTTGAGAAGCTAAAGACCCCTAGGAACAGGGTATCAAAATCAGTAGGGAATTTTAAGAACATATATTGCAAAGCTGCTTGTTTTTTAAAGATCTTTTAATTAAAACCCAATCATTGTAGCGAGACAACCCCTTTAAGGAACTTCCTGTCTCTACTCCTTTCCCCTTTCTTCTGTGTGGTTGCTGCTACCAGTCGTTCCTGAGTTAACCCCTGTGTTTCCTGCTTTTTTTAACTTTTGCTGTTGTTCCTGCCGCTGCACCAGCTTTTTACCAATGTATTCCTGCCATGGCAAAATATGGCATTCATACCACATGGTGAAACTTACAAAAACAAATTGCAAAAATATTTTGTTAGAAAACTAATTCTTAAGTATACATTTGTTCTGGAATTTTTGGCCTACTAAATACCAAAAATATACTGTCAATAAATTAAACATTGAGATTTAAAAAAAAAAAATCTTATGTATCATTGTTTCTCCAAAATGTGCTGATTCACAGTGGATCAGCAAAACATTTCAACCCTATATATTAAGTTACTTGCAAATTTAAGAACCAATTTGATAGCCAAGTAAAACTATATTATAGTGTACATGTGCCACCTAGTGGTGTGAATATAAATCTGAGAAAATGTATGAATGTCTAGCTGTAATGTATGAGTTCTAACAAATAAGTTTTTACTTAGTTTATCATATTGTAAAAATATAGCCACTAAGGGCGACATGTATGAACATTGGTGCTGACAGGCCAATTCTAAATAGCTTTAAGGTAGTGTAGAATGCACCAGAATGTATGAACCTGTTCTTCTGCAGTTCATACATACTGGCGCAGTGTAGTGCCAATATGACAAGTCTGGCTCAGGCACCACCTTTAACTCAGTCCGGCTGTTCTAACTGTTCTGCGCCTAGGTTTGGCGTCAAAGAATCATAAATGTGTCTAATTCTATGAATGTGGTGCTACATGCCCCCAGAACATTCCAAATCTTTGGCACATTAAGAAGTGCTGCTCCTGCACTTGTGCCAGAGTTTGGAATGCGACTAATTATACACCTATAGAACAGGTCTACTACAGCTTTTTGATGCCAGATAACTGGCACAGCCCCATTCATAGTAAATGACGCCCTAAGTTTTCCCACACATATCTGAAGTATGTCTGATTTTATAAATGATCTTTGGGGTAAAGTGACCGACAGCGACAGTAATATACAGCTGGAACACCTTCCCGTCCATGACTTACTAGTATGTCAAATGTCAGTAAGGGGTTAAAGTGAGTACAAAATCTCTAATTCTGTCCACGGCATCTTAATGATTGCCCCTCCTGACTGGTTGCCATGGTAGAAGGCCTAATGAAGGCCTCCATAGCTGCAGTGTTACTAGTCCTCTTATACCGCAAAAAAGGCAGGATGTAATAGAAGAGTCATCTTAATAAAACTTTCTGCAATACCTAAACATTACAAAATGATGCACAAGCGATTGTGCCCCCTACTGGTCAAGTATCCTAGGGGAACTACAATTTTGTGCAAAAAACCTTTTAAAAATAAAAAAAGTTGCCATTTTACAAATATAAAAATAAAATGGTATAATGGTATCACTGCATCCGAAAAAGTCTGATCTATTAAACTTTAACATAATTTATCCTGTAAGGTGCAAACTATAAAAAAAAACACACCAAAATTAAAAAAATTTAAAACAGCAAAAAAAATTGCTGAAAAAATTGCTGAGGTATTAACCGGTAATGCTAAGGTACTGATTAAGTTAATTATTTTACCTTTCCATGTGGTGTTGAGACTATTTTTTAATGACACATTGTGCTTTTAAGTAAGTAATACATTTTGGTTGATTTACCAGTTTACCAGTCTACCAGTTTATTTGTGAAAATATAAAAATTTTGTAAAATTTTAGAAACATTTTCAAAAAAAATCTGCGTGTAACTCAGTTAAACAGTACTGACCAAAAGTTTGGACAAACCTTCTATTTCACAGTTTTTCTGTTAGTTTTAGTGACTATAAAAATTGTTATAGATACATACACTGAAGGCTTTCAAACCTATGAATTTACACATGTAGTATTAAAACCTTACAAAAAAGTATTTGAAAAAACCTGAAAATATGTATTATATTCTAGGTTCTTCAAAGTTGCCACTCTTTGCTTTGATACTTGCTTTGCACATTCTTGGGGCATTCTCTTGGATGAGCTTCAAGATAGGTAGTCACCCTGAAATGGTTTTCACTTTCACAGGTGTGCCCTGTCAGGTTTAATAAGGGGAAATTTATTGCCTTGAAATGGGGTTAGGACATAGTTGTGTTGTTCAGATGTCAGGTGGGATACACAAGTGATAGTCCTACTGAATGGACTGTTAGAATTTCGATTATGGCAAGAAAAAAGCATCTAAGTAAAAAAAAAAACATGTGGCCATCATTACTTTAGAAGATGAAGGTCAGTCAGTCCAAAAATTTGGGGAAACTTTGAAAGTGATCCCAAGTGCAGTGGCAAAAAACCATCATGCGCTACAAAAAAACTGGCTTCGCATTGACGACCGCCCCAGGAAAAAAGAAAGACCAAGAGTCACCTTGGTGCGGAGGATTAAGGTCTCCGAGTCACCAGCTCAGAAATCACAGGTTAACAGCAGCTCTGATTAGAGACCAGGTCAATGCCACACAAGATTCTAGCAAGCAGACACAATCCTCTACAACAACTGTTAAGAGGAGACTGTGTGCCAGCAGGCTTCATGGTAAATTAGCTGCTAGAAAACACTGCTAAGGACAGAAAAAACAAGCCAGAAGAGACTGTTTGGGTAAAGACCACAAGGATATTGGACAGTTGAACAGTGGAATTGTGCTTTGGTCTGATGAGTTCAAATTTTGAGAATCTTTGGTTCCAACACTGTTGTCTTTGTGCGACGCAGAAAAGGGAAATGAATGTACTCTTACATGCCTGGTTCCACACCGTGAGCAGGGAGGAGGAGATGTGATGGTGTTGGGGGTGCTTTGCTGGTGACACAGGCTGTGGAGTTATTCAAAATTGAAGGAATACTGAACCAGCATGGGTACCACAGCATCTTGGCTGCGGCATGCTATTCCATCCGGTTGGTTTTTTAGTTGGGCCATCATTATTTTCAACAGGACAATGACCCAAAACTCATCTCCTGAACTGTGTATGGGCTCTTGGACAAAGAAGGAGAGTGATGGGGTGCTATGCCAGTTGACCTGGCCTCCCACAGTCACCAGCCTTGAACCCTATCGAGTTGGTTTGGGGGTGAGCTGGACTGCAGAGTTCAGAGTGAAGGCAAAAGGGCCAACAAGTGCTAAGCATCTCTGGGAACTCCTTTAAGATTGTTGGAAGACCATTATTATTATTATTATTTATTTTAAAGCGCCATTGATTCCAGGGCGCTGTACATTCGAGGGGGAGTTACATTACATAACATAAGTAAACGAGTACAATGATAAGTGATGAATGACCAATTGGCACGGACGGAGGGGGAGAGGACCCTCCTCGCGAGGGCTTTTCAATCTTCAAGAGGGGGAAAGAGACAGTTGGTGGGGGCAGTACATGTTTGGGGGGAAGTAGTGACAGCAAGGTTTGTGTAGGTTATAGGCAAGCCTGAAGAAATGGTGTTTTCAGTTTGCCTTTGAAAAGCTGGTGAAAGTGGAGGAGGAGTCTGATGTGGTTGGGGCAGTGAGTTCCAGAGGTGTGGGGAAGCATGGGAAAATCTTCGGAGACGGTTGTGTGAGGAGCTGATATGGGGAGGAGCAGAGGAGAAGGTCCTCGTGAGGAGCGGAGATTGGTGAGGGGAAATATATGGAATTTAGGGCAGAGATGTATGGCAGAGGGAGGGGTTCATGGAGATCCTTGTAGGTCATGGTTAGTAGCTTGAAATGAATTTGCTGGTCAATGGGAAGCAGTGAAGGGATTGACAGAGGGGGAGAGGCAGGGGAGTAGCGAGGGAGTGATGGTGTATAGCGGGCAGCAGAGTTGAGAATGGTTTGAAGGGGAGCAAAGTGTGCTTGACGGGAGGAACAGAGAAGGATGTTGCAGTTAGTCTAGGCGGGAGATGACAAGGGCATGGACCAGCATTTTTGTGTGAATAGTTGAGGAATGAGCAGTTGGGGAGATGTTTTTTAGGTGGAGGTGCAGGCAGAGGTGAGGGTTTGGATTTGTGGTTTGAAAGATAGAGCGGAGGTCTTAGGATTACCTCAATGGCATCGGACTTGCGAAACAGGTGAGAGTGTACAGCCGCTGACTGAGATAGAGAGACTCAGGGGGAGGGGTTAGTAGAGTTGGACGGTGTAAAGCTGATGAGTTCTGTTTTCTCACATTTAGTTTTAGAGACGTAGGACGTAGAGACGTGGAGATGTGAGTTGGTATCGGTCAGCATACAGGTGGTATTGAAGCCATGTGAGGCTATGAGCTGACCGAGGCCTAAAGTGTGCTAATTAAAGAGAGAAGAGCTAAAGGACCAGGACTGACCCCTGAGGGACCAACAGCGCGAAGGCCCGGGGGGAGGAGGTTGGAGTGAGAATGAGAGATGCTGAAGGTATATCCGATTCAGTGAGGGTATGAGGAGATCCGGTAAAGGGCCACCGTCTGTGATGCGAGAGAGGACGGAGGATTTGTAGCAGGAGGGAAAGGTTGGCAGAGGGACAGGTCTAGAAGGTGGAAGGACAGCGTAGTAGGTGAGGCTTTAAGTTGTTGGTCATTACTGACCTTGGTTAGAGGGCGGTTTCGAGTAGGAGTGGTGGGGTCGGAAACCAGATTGTAGTGACGTCATGAGAGAGTTGGAGGAGAGGTGGGAGTACAGCGAGATGACGTGGTGCTCAAGGGTTTGGAAGCAAAAGGGAGGCAGTGAGACGGGGCGATAGTTGACAGAGAGAGGGGTCAAAGGGTTGCCTTTTTTAAGGATTGGAGTGATAGTAGCATGTTTAAAAAGCTGGAAGGAAGATGCCAGTGGTTTTGTTAGTGATAGGTTGAAGAGATGGGTGAGGGCTGGGATGATTAGAAGCATGAGGGCAGGGATGAGGTGGGAAGGCAAGGGGTTCAAGGAACTACATGGTAATGTAAGGTTTGGATTTGGACAGTAGTGAGGAAAGGACTGTTTCATGAGTGTCGTGGGAAAGCAAGGTTTAAGGGGGAAGAGCAGTTTGCAAGAGTTAGAGGAGGCGTGGTGCGGAGATTGCAGGCTGAGGTGCTTTCTCTGATCGTGGTTGATTTCGAAGGAAGTGAAATGGCAAAGTTCGTCTGCTGAAAGGAGGGATGGGGGAGGAGGGGTGCTGGTGGATGGAGAGAGGTTGATGGTTTTGAATAATTGTCTGGGGTTGTGAGACAGGGAGGATATTGAGAGTGGTGACATAGTACTGTTTGGCATGAGGTGAGTGCAGATTGAAAAGGATGTAGTGATTGTTTGTATGAGGCAAAGTCATTCAGGTGGAGTGGTTTATCTTCTCCAGCGGCGTTCTGCAATTTGGAAGTCAGCCTGAGCTGTTTCGTGGAGTGTGTGTGCCAGGGTTGTCTGTATTTTGCGTGGTTTTGTTGTTGTTGTGAGAGGAGGGACTGAGGTCAAGGCGTGGTGGTGATTTTGTGTGGTTGAAGAAAGTGGTGGCTGCGTCTGGGTCATTAAATGAGTAGATGGTAGACAAGAGGTACAAAAGAGCTCAGAGAGAGTGGACGGTTGAGGCTTAGTGGGTTTCTGCCGGGGGTCGTATGGAATATGTGACAGGAGGAAAATGTGGGGTGGAGATGGTGGAGAAGGGGCAGGTTGTGGTCAGATATGGGTGTGGGGGGAGTTTTTGAGAAGTCAGACTAGGCGGCAGGGCGCGTGAGTAAGGTCCAGTGTTCTGTCCATCTTGGTGAGTGGCTACTGAGTCCTCTGGTGAGAGGTAAAAGGGAGAAGCCGAGTGAAAGGAGTTTGCTGGAAGGCTGAGTGGGGGTTGTCGTTGGGATATTGAAGTCTCCATGGATGATGTAGGGATGTCGGGTGGGAAAGAAAGTGAGAGCAGGAAGAAAGTGGAGTCAAGAAAGGCAGTGGCAGGGCCTGGCTTGGTAGATAACAGCCACTTGGAGGTTGGATGGGGCGTAGATGCGGACAGAGTGCACCTCAAAGAAGGAGAGTGTGAGGGAAGGCAGAGGTGGTGTGGGAACAAAGGAACAGGTGTTATACAGGAGGAGGTGTCAGACCATTTCAGGTGTACTACAGACTTGAAGCTCATCAAGGAGAATTGCCTGTGTGTGCAAAGCAGTAATCAAAAATCAAAAGGTGGCTACTTTGAAGAACCTAGAATATAAGACATATTTTCAGTTGTTTCTCAATTTTTTGTTAAGTATATAATTCCACATGTTGTTATTCATAAGTTTTGATGTGCTTTAGTGTGAAACTACAATTTTTATAGTCATGAAAATACAGGAAACTCTTGAAATGAGAAGGTGTGTCCAAACTTTTGGTCTGTAATGTAGTTATACAACATAAAATTAATTTTAACTAGTGTTTATCACATGTTTACTTTGTATTGGCATAATTTTTTAAATGTCATTTAATATTTTTAGGACATTAGGGGTCTTATAAATGTAGTAGTAATTTGTAGTAGCAGAACAAATAGTGCATCCCAATGTGCTGTTAGCTGGCTTTGTAGCTGTAGATGAGTTGGAATGCCCATGTTGACACTTGTCCAACTTTCAAACAATGTGTGTATGAGGATTAGAATTCGATCACAGAGCAAGCAAAGAATGTAGACTGGTCTGGTCTGATTTGGGACAAAAAACTGTATTTTTGGGCGGTTTTGGTCCCACGGATACTTTTGTATACCACAAGTAACACAATTAATGTAGAAGATTTCGAGTTGGAGTTTCTTTTACTGAAAAAATTAAAAATTTTTACGTGGGAAAAAAAATTATTTAGTCCCCACCAATTGTGTAAGTCTCCCATTAAAAGAAGGAGATGAGACTTAACTATGAGGGGCAAAAAAAGAAAACAAACCTGAAAATCACATTGTCTGATTTGGAAAAATTATTGAAAAATTATGGTAAAAAATAAGTATTTGGCTAATAACTAAAATTCATCTCAATACTTTGTTATACAATTGTGCTCAAAAGATTACATACCCCAACAGAATTGTTGCTTTCTTGGTCTTTTTTCAGAGAATATGAATGAAAACACAAAACCCTTTTTTTTCCCCCCTAAAGTTTGTGGTTGGGTGAAGTCTTTTTTGAAAACTACTGTGTTTTCTCTTTTTAAATTTAAGACAACCAAAAAATCCAAATGCCCCTGATAAAAGTTTACATCCCCCAGTTCTTAATACCTGTTTCCCCCCCCCCCCCTTAATATCAATGATAACTTAAAGTATTTGTAGTTGGGAGAGCTCTTTATTTTCTCAGATGGAAAGCTGCCCTTTTTCTTGGCAAAAAGCCCCCCGTTCCTGTAAATTCCTGGGCTTTTGCATGAACTGCGTCTTGAGATCTCCCCAAAGTGGCTCAATGATTATTGAGGCAGAAGATTGAGATGGCCCTCCGAACCCTTTATTTGTTCTCTACAGCCATTTTACAGGTAAATTGGTCTTTTGTTTTGAATCGTTGTCATGTTGGAACACCAAATAGTCCCAGCCAGCTTCCTTGGGTGAGGTGCAAAAAATTTTTCCTCCAGTATTTGCTGTAACAGGCATTCATCTTTCCCGACCAAGTTTCCGTGTCTTTGTACTCACACATCCCTAAAAATCATGAACCACCTCCATGCTTTTTCAGTAGAAAAGGTTTTCCTTTAATCATATGAGATGGGGGAAATTTCCTGAAATTCGGTTTGTCCTTTGCCCAAAATTTTCGGCAAAAATAACTTGTTCCGAAAACAGCTATTTCCCGGTGCACAGAGCCTGCGGGTGCTGTAAAGTTGTGCCATGCTTAAATATGCAGAGGGAGCTTGGTTTGGCTTATAAATGTTTTGTTTTAGTAGAAAACAGGGTGCTGCCGCTTTTCTCTTAAATCCCCTTTATTTAAAATTCCCTGGGGACTTAAGAGGGGGAAAAAAGACCAAAAAATAAGGGAAAAAGCCGAAAAATCTGGGAGCGACAGTGGAAAAAAACAAGCTAGGGCTCAGGTGGCAAAACATGACGGTTGGAAGTGGGGCGGGGCAGCCACGCAGATGAGGTAACAGTGGCACAATGATATTTTGAGGTGGCAAAAA